>JAEIGM010000013.1:350000-532500 GCA_018903735.1 Drosophila cardini
AAAACACACACAGGACACAAAGCTTCTGACGAGTCGATAAAAGTTGTTACCATTACTGCCATTCATGATGAAAAAAGCAACTGCAAAGGCCATTATAAAAATACATATGACCATAATGGTAGAACACACAGCTCTCCAGCCAAGGAGCAGAGTGTGGCCAACGAGTTGAATCGATGAAGAAAACTGCAACATTTTCCATAACCGCAACGTGGATATGGCAACGAGAAAACCCATCAACATATTGATGGTCATTTGCAATCGACTCGCATATCTTAATTCAATGAAATGCATCTTACTTGACTTCTCAATCTCGTCAAGAATCGAAGATACCATCGTTTTGCGAATTATAATCAAGGCCAATAAAATCATATTGAGTAGAATAATTCCAACATCTACTTGATTCCATGGCAATCTGAGTTCTTGAGGGTTGTACCACAGTTTCAAAACAAGTGTCTTCATAAACTGTATAAAGCTGATGATATAGAAAAGTAGTATAATTAGTGTATAAGTAGATACAGGTCTGATACTGATGGATTCTAATTCAGCATAAGCTATGATACTTCCAAAGGAAGTCTGCTCCAAGCGTAAATTGCACACATTTAAGGTATTAGCATCCATATTATACAGTGAAAAGTCCATAAAAATAGCCGAAGTATTGTAATTAAGCCATTTGTTATCCTCAAGATAATTCAAGATCGTGCGACTATTCTGACGACTGCGAGCAAGCAGCCCTACGTATCCTTCTAGCTCCGGATAGTTCCTATAGTAACCGTAATGTTTTAGATTAATTAACAGATTTTGATTCTGAACATTTGCTTTGGTCGGTAACCAGGGCTCTAAAATACGCCAATATTGAATATGATAGGGTAACTTCTCGTACGGCAACTCCCACTTAGGCAGATACTGAACATCTAAAAATGGAGGCTCACTTAATCCGTAATTCTTCTCCGTTATACGCAATTGACGTAGTCTAACAACTCCCAATAAAGCAGTTTGATCTCCATGTAACCAATTTACTCGATTTTCATCTGAGTTCAGTGTTTTTATCAGTGAGAACTCAATGAATTTATAGACATCCGATAGTTGATTTATCTCTGAGATGCTGTTGTTCTTAGAAAATAGTTCCTTCATATATCTCGTCCCATAAAACTTATTTTCATCACGAATTAATAAGACCAAGCAAGCCAAAAATACAAAGTAGTTTCCATACGACCAGATATCACCTAAAACTTGTCTATATCTGTTGTTTAGCTTTTCATTACGATGTCTTGCGGTTATATAGAGTACACCTCTCAATCCCAAAAGACGTAAATTTAGATAATCCAGACGATTGTGATGAATCGCCTCGTCGTTTAAAGCATAATTCTTCCTTTGAGTTGGCCAAAATGAGGTCTCAATCGCACATAGCACAAATTTGATGGAATCTCCGATCAGATAGTGAAAGAGCAACACCAAAACCTAGAGTTATTAGTATTATTTTGAATTTACCCGGAGGATGGGCACAGCCAGAAAACACTGCTATAAAGATTATGCAGACTGTCAATGTGATCAATGTTGTCCAAAGTAATATCCGATTTCTTCTCTTGCTTTTCATGCTTAAAATCGTAAATTATATCGTATATTTTCGCAGCTAACTTGAATATATTTTCTAAATATTTGTTTGAATTATTTGTTACTTCATATTTCAACTCAGGAAAGTATAACATAAATATTATTTATTGTTATAAATATATTAAAAATATTATTTGATTTTTTCTAGTCAACTTTTTCTTTTCGTATGGTTTTATTTGCTGTATATGTCATGAAAATATTTTATATTTTTCGCAATAAAGAACTCTTTCTATGACATATTAAATTACCCTTTCATATGGCACGGAAAGGGCAAACAAAATGTAAATTTCTAAGCACACACACACATGCACACACACATTCGAATCTATTGAGCTTTGCAGTCTTAGAGCTAACAGTCACTTACAGATACAGATACAGATACAAATATCTGCAGCTAAGCGCTTTTTTTTGATGGCAAGTGCGTAAATCATTCGAAGTGTGCTAACGGCATCTTTAGACACTTGTTCTTTTATGTGTGTATGTAAGTGTATGTGTATAAATGTATATGTGTTCGAATTCACATTTGCGTACGATAATTTCTGTCTGTCACTGACACAAACTTGTATTTTACTGTGTCACTAAGTTTTTATATTTCCAGTGTCTCATACTTCTTAGGAACTCTGTTCAAGTAAAGTAATGTACAGGGTATAGAGTTTGTTTTTAAAATTACTTAACATACTTATCCGTTTAATTTTAAGGGCAGATAAACGAACATTTCTAGCCCTAAAATGTATTACTTTATACTAAATTTTTTAAGATTTATTTCACGTGGTATCTACTGCACATGCATTTTTATTTGTTTGCTATAATATCAAAGCTTTTAGTGTCTCTGTCTGCTTTTTTCCCCATTATGTCTGTGACATACATTTCTATGTCTGAGAAATGAAATAAAACTTTGTAATCTGCGAATATATTTCCTTACTTATGTGCAGATGAAGACATTTCCGGCTCAAGTTACACAAACGCAAATCACAAAAAATAGCTAAGGCCCAATTTGGGTTGACGAATGTTTATTTTGAGACATTTTACAGCTATTACTCTTCATTTCGCTTTAAGTAGCACAGAGTAATCAATTTGACTGACAAACTGGCTCATCAAAATACACTACTAACCAAAGAAATGTTTATATATTTTTTAAAAATTAGCAAACAAATCTAAACAAATCTAGTTTGGAAAAATTAAATTTGGTATTAAAAAGTTTGACTTTTAACAGCTTTTATGTAGACTAATGAAATCCTAAAATGCTGAAATGAAAATCTGACGAAATTAGCCTAAAGTTAGGATTTGTTTAGCATTTATTCTACTTAGCTATTTTAAGAAATTTCACTTCATTTTGGGCAACTCAAAGATTAATGAAAATAATGTGATGTTTTGAAATGTTTTAAGCTGAAGGTTTATTGCTTTATAAATCCAGGTAAAAAGTGCAAAACTGGCTGACATCTAAGATATTTGCCAAGTTAAGAGCAGCTGCAGACGACGCCATCCTCTCTATCATCATCATCGCCGTAAAGGAGCCACCACGTAAACGAAAATACCGCGCCATAAATCACGTGTACACAGTTTTGGCTTTTCTTGCCTAGATGAAATAGCCCGAAAACCCCCATTCGAAAAACACTGGGCAGCCAAAAACAGAAAAAAGCAACAACAAAGAAAAATAAGGAAAATGGTTGCGTAACTGACAGGCAAGGCAAAGCAACAGAAGCAAAAAAGCAAAATGCAGCGACGACCTCGGACGACGACACAAATCAACAGCGGCTAAATTGAACGTCAACATGCCTTTGATTGCTCCAAGCATACAGGGTAACATGTGTGTGATAGTATGTGCGCGTGTGTGTGTGTGTGTGTGTGTCAACCCCTGTTGGCCACTTAAGGAAACGAAGTGAGAGACAGTCAGAGACAGATACGTTGAAAAGAACGCACTCATCAGTACAACATAAAGTTGAAAATCTGGCTAAAATCCAACCGCAACAACAAAACACGTGTTTATCTGTATGTTGAGTTGGCCATGTCAAGCAATCCGTTAGCAACTGTTACCTTAAACGGAAACTCTTGCGCAAAAATATGCCAAAATGTCAATTGTAAGTGTGTGTGTGGCAAGTGTGGTATCGACATCCGCTAAATGGTACACTGAAAGCCATCATCATCGTCATCATCATCATCGAGTGTGGTATGGTTTGACTAAAGCGGACAACAACTTTGGTAAGCAATATGGCAATAACTTGTCATAGATCTTGTTCTACGGGCTTAAAGTGTTTGTCTGCCAGTCAGAACTAGCATTTCAAATGCTAAAGAGTCCTCCAAAAATAACTTGTGTGCCCATTCTAGAGGGGGAATTCTGTCTGTATGTGTGTTTGTTAGTGTGTGTGTATCTGTGTGAAGAGGCACTGAGGCAGTGAGCGTTAAAACAGTTTGCTTTTGTGCAATTTTTTCTTTTTTTTCCCAACGAGTTGTTTCGCATTTCGCGTTTTTATGCACTGTCGCCTCGTCCTCTGCAAAAGCACACACACATTCTGGAATGGAATTTTCGGAGATTGAGGCAGGGGGGACGGGGGGATTGGGGCTGGGGTATCGGACATCAGGTTTTGGAATTTGGTTTCGGCCTTTTGGTGTTTGTTTCGGCCGCATTAATCAATTTAGTTGCGCTCAGCTACACGATTTTGTGGCTCGACTCGTCTCGGCAATGCTAAAGAGTCTCAGATAAAGCAATAAAGGAATCCCAGGAAATAACTGAAAGCAAACAGAAATAGAACGGCACTCGGTAGTTGAACGAAATTAAAAACTATGAATCATCTCTTTCCGTGCTGCAACAAGATAAACTTTACTACCAAATCTCATGAAAGTACACAAATACTGTAATAATTGATAGTTTTAATTTGTAATATAAGTGTTGCTTGTCCAGCATTTTTGCAACATATTTATGTTTCATTCTGAACAAAATTATGTGCGCCATAAAATACACAAATTAATGGCAAACCTTTCTTAAACCCTTTAATTCGTTTTAAGGATTTTACTTGCAGTTTAATAAAATGTTCAGTAATTTAAGTTATTTAATGCTTAATTTTTGTTGTTGATGCCTTGAACTAACAATAGTTTTTTTCTTTAAAAAAATTCTATTAAATATTCAATATGAATTTCATAATTTTCTTTTTCTAATTAAATAACAATGTATATAAAATTCCATACAAATGGAATATTTTAAAATACATATTTCAGACAACAAATTAAAACTGAGAAATTCAATATGAATATGAGGCAGGAACAGAAAAAAATGTTATGAAAATATTCTACTTAAAGATGTGTCTTAAGTATGTTAATTAGTTAAAATTAAGTAGTTCAAATTATTGAACTTAAGGGAGAAAAATAAAATAAATATTGTTAACAGCTTTAAACTTGACTTCAATAAAGGTTTAAGTACAATATATACCCATTTTACACAACTTCAACGAATCCAGGGTATAAATAGGTCTTTCTTTTCACACGAATACTTTTTTGTTTGAAACAAATATTCAAATTTTAGTTTGAAATGCGCATTTTTGGGCTTAATGATTGATTACACTCTGACGTTTTGACATTTTGAGAATACTACTTTCCGTATTTATGTGTATTGATTAATATTAATGATGTTTTGAAATTCAAATCACTACGATAATGGTTCTAAGCACTCCAATAAGAAGTAAACAAAGCATCGTAGGCAATTAATAACTTTTGCAATGCCATCAATAGCTGTTAAATCATGATTTCTATTCAAATTCGAATGAAATGACAGCTCAAAATAGGTACATAAATAAAGATTAGGCAGGTGGGAAAACGTGTTATAACTGTCATTTATTTAAATTTAGTGCAATTACATAAACTTTGCATAGTAAATAAACGGAAATGAGATTTTATTCTTAACTTTATTCTAAAATATAAAGTACTTTTTTAATTTAACGACACTTAACATGAGTTTTCTAAAACTTCTACCAAATTGAGCTGTCCTTCAAGTGATGAATTATTATAAATTTTCATTATATTATTAAATTCTGATTATTAAAATTATTGAAAGAATAAATTTTCTTTGACTTTTGATAACTGAAATCGTAAATGGAAGCAGATAAGCCAATCGAATATCTCATCATTGTGACTAGTCCTCTTAAATGCCTCACAAATTTCATTAGACCAAATGGTACGAAAGACTCGAAGAATAATATTGCTAATAAAATTAGTTGTTTACTTCGAAACAAAAGATGAGTGAAAAAGTTTTGTTTTTGGGCCAAGATGGCGTTATGTGGCAGTTGGACACAAAGGTATGGAGGATTTCCTTTTTTGGCTGAGGCTTATCTGCTGCTTTTCCCATGTACTTCTTAAATCTGGCTACAGAAGACACACTCCCACACACTTCCACACACACATACACACACTCACAGATACGATGTGGGTTGAATGCTGCGACACAACAACAAAAATAATTTTCCAAGTTTTTTTGTGGCACACATCCACTCACATATTGTGCCACGCCCACAAGTTATTAGTTGGCCACAGCTGCTCTGGGACACTTGGAAACACGCTTAGCTTCTGTTTTAGATGCTGGAGGCGGAGAATCATTTTTCATTAAGTCTTTGCAGAGTATTGCAAAAGTTCGCATTGCGTATACGCAGCGTATACGATTTTATTGGTACCCTGACAATTGTTGCCCGTATGCGTATATACATATATCATACCTATATATCTATATATATATATATATATATCATATATAAATTTCAGGCTATAAATTATGCTCTTTTTTTTGGTGTAAATGTTGTCTGATGAGATATGGGAGCTGCTAACTGGAAAACTGGCCCTGCTCAATGGCCTGACAAAGTGGCTTTGACATGCCATAACTTAATCGCACAAGTTACAACTGTCTGTCTGCCTGTCTGTCTGCCTTTTTTTTGGCCAAAGGAACCTTTATCAACAACAGCTTGTCAGTACATTCAGTCAGAATTCGTCATTTAAAATGGTAAAATGGTAAAATCTCCAGATGCAAAACGTCAGGGAAAAAGTTCAAATTTGCATAACAAATCCAAACAACCATTAGGATTTCCTCACTTTGCAATTATGTGTGTATGTATGTATGTGTGTGAAAATATGGTTGTGGTTGTGTGGTATCTGTTGTTGTTGTTGCTGAGCCAATACAACTCATTGTCAGCTACAGTTTGACCCATTTCGTTTTTTCCTTTCTTTTAGAACTCACAGCTTACGCCCGCATCTGAAATCTGAGGCATTTTGTGCACATCATTTGAATTTGAAATAATCAAGTCCCAAGATGTCTGAGCGAGTTATCAAAAATTCTATATATATATGAGCATATATGTATAAATAAAAACGAAAAAGAATTTTTATAAAAGCATGCCAAATAAAATTATACCCAGTAGCCATGGTAAATGGGTATACCAATTGAATATAATCCACTCAAAGTCAGACGTTACACAACATAGACTTTAATATAAACTATTTTGTAAAAGAGACACTAACAATCACAGGGTATACAGCCATCAAGCACACTGGGATTAAATGCTCTTACTTGTTTAGTTCTTGTTTGTTGCTGATGCTTAAAAACAGTTGCAAAACTGCAGGGAACATAATTGGCCGGGTGTCTATGTATCTATGTGTGTGTGTGTGTGTGTGTGTGTAACTGCAAGTGTGCAGCAAGTGTGCTTAATAGTCTCTGTGTGCTTGTGTGTGTGTATGAGTGGGTGTAAGCCAACCGCTTACAACTTTGAGAATTAAATAAAAGCGAAAAATAGAATAAGCCCCAAAATGGCCTTAAAGTTTGGCAGAGTAAACGGGAAACAAGTTAATTGTTATAAAGTACAGAAGAAAAACTGAATGCTTGTGTGTGAGTCTCAAAAAAAATCAGTTTTTATCATTTATTATATACGATTACGCTAGTGACTCAACAAGATAAACAAGCCACATAACTATACACTTTAGTCTTTAAGCCATTTTGATAATGCACAGTGCTTAAAGTTATGTAATACTTAGTTTGTTCAAGCTACTTAGCTTTAATATAATATATATGCTCACTCTCAAAATACCCTGTTTGCTGCTAAATTCAATTAAGCTTATCAAGTTGCCTTTTCAAAAGTTCTCGATTTAGTTAATTATCCAAAAAGAGCAATCGAGAATATATATCTGAATTTTTATTCCAAAAACCGTTCGATGTTTCCTGAAGGAAACGATTCTTCTGCTAATTTAGCCGAAAACAGCGATGAAAGTGAAGAATTTAGCGTGGAGAAAATTATTCATCGTCGCACATGCAATGGAGAAACTGAATATTTGGTAAAATGGAAGGAATTCACAGACGAAGAGAATACTTGGGAGCTTGCAAAGAATCTCAATTGCCCACAATTAATTGAGGAATTTGAGATTAAACGCAGTCTCAAGAACAAGATACGAAAGTTCGAGCTGGAAATGAATGATGTGTACAAAGCCAAAGCGAAGAGATTAAAAATTGAAGCTGAATCTGTCATAAATAATGCCTTCGTAAATGGATTTCATGCTGAGAAAATACTGGATGCTATCAAAATCAATGGACGAATTTCATTTCTAATTAAATTCGTTGACTTGGATCAGCCAGAAACTATATCCTCAATGGATGCATACACCCATATACCACAAATGGTCCTTAAATTCTATGAGAAGCATCATCAGTTTCAAACACAATTTATTGTTGAATCAATTGATTAGAAATCTCTGCGATAAGTTTAATAAAATGGATTGATTTTTCCATGTTTTAAGATTTGTATAAAAATATACCCTGTTGCATACAAAGCAAGAATACAGGATATAATTAATCTGTACATTTAAGGAACTTCACGGTGCTTGGCTCACCTGTTTTATTATTACTTTTATCTTTTACCTTTTGTGCTTTGTAGTAACAACTGGCTTAACCACAGAGTGGAGTAAAAATATTTCCACTCGTTTAACACGTCGAGAACTCCTTTCCAGCTAAATAATGTAGTTAGTTTTTTTTTTAAGACCTGTTACTTAAAAACGCACAAGGGTATATAAGTTTGGGAGAAAAACATGTGTACATTAAGCTGAAGAAAGCTGTGGCTAAAACATGTAAAGTATATAAGTTACATAGTCTAGATCAGCATTCAAAGTCTAGTGAATCTGTCCGATCACATACCAGCTATAGTTATCACATAACTACTATAGGAATAATTTGTCTTTTGTTACGAAAAACTTTATGTATCTTAACCCAGCTTACACATTGTGATTATGACCATTTGGTGTATCTTTGGTAAGAATCGTATAGCTACTAGCATGTTATATAGCTGTTATAGCCAAATTTGGTCTGAATAATTATGAAAAACTTTCAAAAACTTGTATATAATATCTCGGGATTAAGTACAGGGTCGTTTACAGTCAGCACACTACGACTCTTACTTTGCCTTCTACCTTATGTTTTTTTTTTTTTTTTGTTCTGTTTTGTTGTTTTTGGTTTGTGGTTAGCTAAGGGTTGCTTAGGGAACACTAAGCGAACTATGCCGCAATCCATTGCAGAGCCTCACAGGACACATGTGTTACACCTTGTCCTGAAACCTGAAGCATAGAGATAACCTTGGGAGCTGTGTTTTAATTGCCATTGCCATTGTTATTGTTATTGTTTTTGTGTTTTTATTTTAGTTTTTTGTTGTCGTTGATTAGTCAGTAGTTTTTTGCTCATAGTTTTGCAGCGATGAAGCGTAAATTTGGATGCTCTGTCCAAATTGGGAGAAACAGGAGAAAAGAAAAATTAATAAAATGGCTTGGGGTTTGGGGTCTTCTCATTACTCCCACATGCTACTCTTTGTTTGCATGAGGTCAAGGGTTATGCACACACACACACACACATACATCTTTTTGTTGTTTCTCATCGCTTCGCTATTATTTCTTTTCATTTTTTTTTGCATTTTTTTTTGTATTTGTGTTTGTTTACGTGCTTGAGCCTTCATGAAGCTGAGGCCAACAATGAGGCTTTTGTTTATCCAGTGACCCCACAGGGATGCCTTACATGAGCGTGTGTAAGTGCGAGTGTTTATATTCGTGTGTGTGTGTGTATACGTGTGTGTAGGTAGGCTGGACCTGCAACTCGTTATTGAAATTCTAAATTATGCATGCACAGTTGGCAAAATAAATTTCATAGCCACACCTCCGAATTCTCCACTGGATCTATGCCTTAACAAAAAAAAAATGTTATGTCTCCAAAGCAAATACAAGACGCTGTCGAGCAGATTAAAAAAAAGTATGCTGCACTGAACAGCTGACAATTTAGTCATTCAAATTTAAACTGAATTTCATTTATTTTGTTGTGCTCATAAATTTGCTAAATGTTAGGGTAACTACAAACTTGTACTACCTTTTCATTTTCATCTCTGAAAATAACTTTTAACAAGTAAGAAAGGCTACAGTCGAGCTAGCCGACTGTAAAAGACCCCGTACTCATAGTATTTGCAAACAACACTTTGAAACAAAACCATCAGTTGGTAATAGGGATGCAAATCGCCAAGAAAATGCCGATATCGATATTAATTAAAATATCACATCAAATCAAACATCGATATTATCAACAACTGAATTCAAATACGATATATCGATATAGATATGGACATAATGACCAATTATCACATTCGATATCATATCGCAATTATAATTACTATCGTATTGAACATCGATATATGATAAATCGTATGGTATGCATACATGTGCGTGCATCGTCCGCGAGCAGCGCTGTCGCTACACAAGCAGCGAAAACGTTCGCTCACATGTTTATATGTTTCTGTCTCGCTTGCCACATGCATTGACATTGCGTGTAATTGTAAACTTTGTTACGTGTCTAGCTCTTTTGTTTATTGTCCGATTTGTATGCAACTTTCAGGATAGTTTGTGATACTTTGTCTCCAAACGAATTTGAAATTACAATACCGTACGATAAGTGCAAATGCCTTTAAAATGGCATTAAAGTTTGAAAATTATTTCATTCTTGTGGGAAAACGGGGCGTGGCAGTCCAAAATTTTAATGACAATGCATTTATGCTGTCTCTAGCAACTTACATACCAAAAATGGTATTCCTAAGTGCTATAGTTACTGAGATATTTGCTTAAAACATCAATTTTTTCCGAGGTGACCGAGGTTTTTACAATTGCGGGGCGGTAAGGGGCGTGGCAAAGATTTGAAATAAACTTGATCTGCTCGCGAAGCAAACGGACTTTCATTCCAAATTTGGTGGCTCTAGCTTTTGTAGTTTAAAAGATCCAGGTGTTCTACGGACGGACGGACAGACGGACAGACGGACAGACGGACGACGGACAGACGGACATCGCTATATCGTCTCGGCTGTTGATGCTGATCAAGAATATATATACTTTATGGGGTCGGCCACGCCTCCTTCTGCCTGTTACGCACATTTCGCTTCAGACAAACCTAATAGACCCCTCTACTCTTTTTTAGAGTACGGGGTCTAATAATTCCCATGAAACTATGCAAAAGATGTCTATCAAAATACCTAAACAACGTAACATTGTTCGAAGTAAAATACATGCATTCAAATTTTTAGGTAGAAATTCTACAAAATTTCAACATTTTTCCAAGAATAACTTTGGGGAATGTTACAGTCAAGCTAGCCTAATAGAAATTTATCAATATGGAGACTTACAGAAAATATAAACATTTTTCCTTCTAAACCAACTGAAATGGTTCGATTTTAACTAAATTTAAGCAGAATGTATTAAATCAATTCATACGCAAATGGATATGGGGTACCCATAAAGGCCAAGTGTTTCATTTTAGGTACAACTGTACCACATACTACAAATCAAACCGTTTCCAGCTACAAAATGGATGCCCTGCAAACCTCAAGGCAGCCACAGAGCCAGCTGTTGAAACTACAACAGATACCACAACAGCTTCCAAGAAACACTTTAACTTTTCCAGCAAAAACAGTTATAACGAGAAGAGGTAGAGAGAGAGGGAGAGATGGGAGGAGGAAAGCATCGTCTTATGTTTTTTGTTGTTGATGTTGTTAGTTTTATTGTAGCAATTGTTGTTATCCTGTCGTTGTTGGTGTCTAATCGTCAGTGCGTATGCTGCTTGTTAATATTTAAACAAAAGTTTATTTATGTTGCCTACTTCTTGGGGCAGCCAGGCCGATTGCCTGGCAGCCATTGCTCTGCAGAGCTCTGTAGCTGAGTTAAATTATGCGGCTAATTAAATGGGTGTCTTGCAGTAAACAGCAAAGAGAAACAGAAACAGAAACAGTAAACTGCCAAATAAATGACAACTATCAAGACGATACCGTTAACCAAATGGTCAGGCTTAAAGTGAAAAAGATGGAAATGCAGCTTCAAAAACATGTCTTAAACAAAAAATATTCAACTACAACTTAACTACTACAAAATGGCATAGTTGAAATATTAAATGAAATTTTGTGTTATTGAAAAACCTACAACTTTTCTCCCTAATACTTTAATGGTGTAATTGCATAGTAAAAGCGTTATATATTATTAACTATTCATTTATTTATCAAATTACTCTACAACAATCTTTTTAGTTAACCTATAACTTTATATAAAAATGTTGTACTTTTAAAATTTTTAAGTTTAAAACCCCGTGTTTGCATAATACTTGTTCCACTGTGCATATGTCGGTTGTCCGCACACAACTAGAGCAAATAGGTGTTAAATATTTAATGATTAGCAAAACCCAAATTACACTCTGTCTCTTAAGTGGCATTCTTGGGCTTGTGCTCCTGTTACTGCAATTGCTTAAGTGGTAACCACTCTACAGAAGATGACATCCAACAATGGGACCAAAATTATGCTACAACTGTGCACACACTTATATAAACTAAATTTATACACACATTGAGACAGTGTAGCAATCGTGCTTGGAATAATGTAGGTTTACAACAAACCACTATTTGGCACACTGCTAACAGATTGTCCTGTCTGACATTGAGGTAAGATGCCTTCACCAACACTAGATAATGTTAACATCTGTAGCCACCAAGTAATCCTATTACATGTGTAGTCTTGGATTTTAAGTAATTAGTAATCAATTATTTGATAATGTTGTGTGAGTATACCCTTTTGGGTGTTTGGAACAATGTTATGCAGAGATTTACTAATACTGAGTAGTATTAGCAGTTGAAGATACTAATGGGAGTAGAAGTGCTAGTACAGAAAGCAGTTCTGGAGTGTATTATCAGTAGTTACACACACTACTAAAAATGTACTAAGAGTGGGATAGTTTCTAATTTTATTAAGTCGAGCATGGGTCAAAGTAAAAGAAGTTTAATGCTTTAGAAATTTTGATTGTAACTAAAGTAGTTTAAGATACAGTTTTAGCAGAAACACTGGCCGTAACAGAAGCCTTATTTCGTTACCTTACGAAGTCAAAGTAAAGCGATAAATATAACAGTATTAGTAATGTATATAACCTTTATTGTTATAAAACAAATTTAAACATTTTTTTTTAATATTTTGACCTTTTTCACACTCAATTATATTGCCATATTTCAGGTTTTATTTATTAAATTTCCATTTATTTTATACCACAAACTGAAAATAGGACTCTCAATATCAATTGCCATGTTAATCAGTAATGCACCACATAAATAATATTCCAATAAACAAATGCAATCAATTTGACTGCGGTATAATTCGTGTTTTCTGTTTTATATTTTCCACAATTTCTGTTATCGAAATATATGAAATGTTTGTGTAATTATACGAACGACATACATTTAATTAGTATCAAAAGTCAAACCTATCAATAAGTTGATAAGTTGGCAAATATTTAAAGAAATTATCAAGCCAAATATTAGTAATATGTTGAAAATATTGACTATTGTGTACTGGCAGTAATTTAAATTAATAATAATATATAAAATTAAATTATTTAAGTGTAATTTTGTTATAAATAATTTCAAATTTACTTACCACACAGAATTTCTCGCTCTTCTTGTTGCATTCCTTCAGATAGAGATGTGCAATCTCCTTGGAATAGTTGGTACAGGGTGTTATAGACCCAACGCCCTCATTGTACTGTCCGCACATATGGCACTTGAGGCCTTCGACAAGTCCAAACTTGCCGATGCAAAACAATATGGCGAACAGAAGCAGCATCCACGTCAATAGAGGCCCAGATGCAGATGAATCTGCTGCCCGAGTGACCTTAGAGGACTTTTTGGATGACGTGACATTGATGGCAGCGACGGCTTTTGTTGGCATTGCTTTTAGGTTAGCGTGCGACATTTTCATATGAGTTTTGACCTTTGACTCGGACACCAAATGCACACAGTTGCAAAAAACACACGCGTTCACTCACAAAAATTGCAATTCCGCTAAATTCGCTAATTTGTTTCTTTGTTCTTTTCCGCTTTCTATTTTGTTTTTTGTTTTTGTGTCGTGCTGTTGTTTTTGTTCGAGGGTCGCTTGTTTTGTTTTTACTGATATGATCCCAGGGTCGAATATGCGGTTATCTCAAAAGCTTTCAAAATTCCGCTTTCTAAACAATATTTAATGAAAAATGTGTATAAAGTTTTAAGAACAACTATCCAAATAAAAATATATTTTTCTTTCTGCTGGTTTTAGTTTAAACTAAGAAAATTCTTTCATCCCAAAACTTTCTGAAGTTATTTTAAAGAAATTTACTTGGAATTTAAATTTTGTTCTCTTAAGTTGCATAATCAGTGCAGGAAACTATTTGCTTTGGGGTTGACCTACTTTTCAGTTGTTGCAATCATTTGGTAAAAAATATTTCTTTTTGAAATTCCAAACGTTCAAATAGAGAATAAAGAACGAAATTTTTGGTCCGGCACACAAACATTTGAATTTTATTTGCAGACTATTTCTGGCTGTAGAAAAACCAAAATCCGAAAAACTCGAATAATGTTGAACATTTTAATGGCTTACGGTGCAAATTACCAGATCAGCCGTGTTCAAAAAGAACGTTTTCAAAATACAACCCAAAAGAATAGGCTTAAATTGTTTTTGTTGTTACTTAAATGTTGGATATGTGGATGTGTGTAAACACACACAAACACGCACACGGACACATGTGTATGTGTGTGACGTGGAGCGTTGAGAATTTCCACGAAATTTCACAATTTGCCAGAGCACTTTGGAAACTGCCTGAAAATTGTAAGCCTTTGTAAGACTTTGTTTGCGTTTTTTGTTGCCTACTTTTAGGCTTTGATTTGATGCGGCTGCTGCTGTCGACGAGCAAGTGGGACAAGTGGAGAATGGGGGAGGATGGGGAAGGTGGGACAGGTGAGGCAGCAGCGGCAAGTGGGGCAGGTGGCTAAGTCTTTTTTTCTTTTTTTTTTTGTATGCTCTGCCCAAAAATGGCCACGCTTTCAATTGCCGCTGCTGTTTAATTTCTGGGCAACATCACGTATACGCAGCGTTCGCTGCAGCCCCTCCGAACTGCAGCTGCAGCCAATTAACAAAAAATTTTTTTAATTAAATGAGCAAATGGCGCCATCGTTTTGTCCATGAAGGGTGATTGTAGGCCCCAGCCCTTAACCCCTCAGACCCCTCAGTCCCCTCAATCTCCTCTATCTCTAATGCCAGCCAGCACACGCTCAACATCAAAGACGAGCTTAATTAGCACAGATCTTGAAACGAAAAATGATTTTCGTATGCTGCACAGTTTATCACAGTTCATTAATCTCTGTTTGCTTAACCAATGTAAACACCGTACTTTTATTTCGTATCACCAAAGACAACACTTGAGAACCCACAATAATATTATTTTCTCTTTTTTTGAGATTTAATTTTTGCGGTTTGTTTTCTGCGCTTCGTTCGCTTGAAGCGTGCGTCGCGTTTGAACTGAAATCGTCGACTGCAGCAACAAAATGGTCCACGAACAGTGAGTGCTGTGCCACATGCCACATGGTACGTGCTACACGCTACGTGATACGGACACTTGAGTCGTCACTCGTATTTGTAGCGCTCGGTAGCCGAAGTCTGAGTATCTCGGTGATTGAGTATTGTGTGTCAAAACTGTTGATCGCACATTGATTTATTAAAGTGCAGCAAAATTGTTACTTGCCACCTCTTGAAAAGCGTACGACCCTTGACCTGCACTCAATTTAACAAACTGTTTGGTTTATTGTTCAAAAGCTGACAAATTCGTGTTTATATAAAACGAATATATCTTTTAATATTGTTATTTTAAGAATGTCAAGAAAACACATTTTTATTATTATTTTATGTTAAGGTTAATTTATAACAATAGAGTTAACCTTCATTGTTTCCAAACTTTGCTTGTTATGTTGAACAACATTCTGCAATGTTGCTAATGTTTTAGGTAATGTTGCGGTAACATGCTTAAATGTTAACGAGCTGTTAGTTAACATAACTCTGTCGGGTTTAATAAGACATGTTGCGTGTTGCAAGTAGAAAGAAAGGGAGGGAATTCAATGCAACAATTTGCTATAAAAAAATGAAGTATAAGAAGCTTGGACACAAACCGTGGGTTTAGATATTGGTTTACAGTTTAAGAGTCTATGGTTTTGCATATTAACTTAATGTTTTATTCTCAAGATAGTATTCTTTATGGAAAATAACAGTTTTGCCAAATAAAACTTTTAATTGTTTAAATGTTTAAAATATTTATATTAAAATTGCTACCCTTTGCATCAAACGAACATTCCCCATGCACTTCTTACTACCCATAAATAATATTTATCAGTGAATCTAAAACTGTTTCAGAGCTGACAGCTATGTACTTCAATATGGTGATTTATGGAGATTTAACAAACGAGCGATAACGCAACTAGCGATAACGATAGCTAATGCTTTGTTAACACCAAAGATGTCGGGATTACCCATAAAACGTAGCTAAATGACAAGGCATTATAAAAAGTCTTAAATAATTCGCTTAGTTTATTTGCCGATCTATTCCAAAATAATTTGCTTCCTTTGAATCCAGTCAATGTAGTTAGCCACCTTGCAGTAAACACCTGGATATGGTGCAACGGTGCAGGGCTTGACGCTCCAGGACACAATGCCGACTTGTTCCTTATTGAGCAGAAGGGGTCCACCAGAGTCACCACTGCATTGTCCCTTGCCGCCCTCATCAACACCTCCGCAAATGTGGTACTTCGGATTGGTGGCACCCTTATGACGGAGAACGCATTCCTCATCGGAATAGACCTTCAGGGGCACCTGCTGTAGTGTTGTCTGAACTTTGCCGCCAGTCTAAATGGATTAAAGTAATCATTGATTGATTGATTGATTAATTTATGGATTATAAATACTTACCGCATTCAATCCCCAGCCAATGAGTTCTCCTGCACCGCCCTCCTGAATCTGAGGTGTGGAAAACTGGAATCCAGGCAACTTAACAGGAGCAACGGTTTTATAGTCAAATTGGAACGGTTCAGCCACCTGAAGCAAGGCAATGTCATTGGCATAGTTATTGGAGGGAGCGTAGTTCTCGTGCTGGATAATCCGCTTGACAGCCACCACATTGGGTCCCTTAGCACTGATATCGGTTACTCCAAACTGTACCGACAGCTGGCTAGCGACCTTACCGGCCGTACAGTGAGCAGCTGTCATCACAAACTGTTCGGAGATAATGGAACCACCGCAGGAATGTGAGCCGCTTGAGCCACGCAACGAAATCTACAAGTATGGTAAGTTTGAGTAATCCACCACGCTCATTAGTGCTTCACATCCCAACTCACCACAAAGGGATAGTTCTCAACACGCGCATCGGTGCCGTTCACCACGCGTCCCATCGGAGGAGCAGCATTAACTCCCATGCTTCCGATGACCAGAAGCACGAACACCGAGGTGCTCAATTTAACCGTTACACGCATCATTTTTACCGTTAACTATCCACACTCGTTTCTGAACTTTGGGAAGCTTCGAGCTACGCCTTTTATAGCCGCGACATCGGCGTCGATATGGCTAATATTTATGGCCAGCGATAGGTCGGCCGTAAATCTTCGAGTAGTCCAAGCAGGCAAACCACTCATGCCGCGATTAAACTTTTAGGTTTTTTCGCAATCAATTAATTGCAAGTACTTGAACATTTCTATAAAATGACAGATAAATGATGACGAGATGACCAATCCATAGCGCCTCATCGACTAAGAATAAACCCAGTCAAGGAGTGCAGAACTAACAATTACAACCTAATTTGAAATTAATGTAAAATTACTAATAAAATTTCTTTCAATAAATGAATTATATCCACAAGATAAGCCTTGTATGATATACGATTTTATATAGATTGTTTATCTGATCTGACAAAAGATTTCCAAAAATTGACTGTGGAAGTTTCCTACAGAAATATGAAATTGGACAGCTTAAAACTGAGTCGTCAGGGTCTTCTATCTATTATGACTTAACCGTCTTACCTTATATGCGATATGGCAGATATTTATGAGCAGTTATCACCAGTTTATGACCAGCTTAGAAGTCCAAAAAAGCGAACCACTCAGATTTACAATCCCTAAATGAAGTGATTATACATCTTGGAAGTTTCCAATTAGAAAGCGCTTGAACATTTAAGTGTAGAAACAAAGGAATCTCCACAAAATAAACTTTCTAAATCGCCATCGTTATCAGCTGGAAAATCACATACTTTTTATACCCTTGCCATAAAGATTTAAAGCCATAGAGGGAAGTGTGGCAAAACCCGTAAAGTATATGTATATTTGATAAGTATCAACTGCCGAGTCCATATAGCCAAACTGATCTATCAATTTAAGAGCAATTTAGCTATAACTTTTTGAATATTAAGTTATCCTATTCAGTATAAGGATCCCCTAAAGGGCATTTTATACTAAACTATTTCACTAAGTTTACTTGAAATCCAGTCTACGAAGCTAGAGACACGGCTGTACACACCAGGATAGGGCGCGATGGTGCAGGGCTTAACACTCCAGGAGACAATACCGACCTGTGTCCCTTGGTACATTAGGGGACCACCGGAGTCACCACTACACTGCCCCTTACCGCCCTCGTCAACTCCGCTGCAAATATGAACGCTCGGGTCGACGGAAACGCCATGTCTTTCGGCGCACTCCTTATCGGAGTAGATCTTGAGATCCACATGCTGCATTGTGGTCTGTACATAGCCACCAGGCTAACGAAAATATCAAAGGTTATCCAAAGTTCTCGATAAATTCTTGGCCAATACCCACCTCTATTAAGCCCCAACCTATAAGAGTTCCAAGTCCTCCCTCCGCTGTTTGTGGCGTGGCAAAGTTCTGTTCCGGCAGCTGAACAGGTGCAACAGTTTGGTAGTTAAACACAAAGGGACTCACCACTTGAACCAATGAAATATCATAAGCATAGTGCTTAGGGCGATCGTAGAGCTCGTGCTGAATAATTTGTTTGACCCCTACAATATTTTCTCCATTCGAGTTGATATTAGTCACACCGTATTGCACTGACAATCCCGCTGGGGTGCGTCCTCAGTGCAATGTGCTGCTGTCATCACAAACCACTGTGAAATAATAGAACCACCGCATAAATGCGAACCGCTTGGGTGCATGCGCAGAGAAACCTGCAATGCTGAGGTGAGTTTCTAATCATGTACTCTCTCTTCAGTCAAACTCACCACGTGGGGATAGTTCTCCACACGAGCATCAGTGCCATTCACCACGCGCCCAACCGGAGCTGCGGCGACTGCGCCGCTGACAGTCACCAGGAAAATCAACAACGAGCTGATTTTTTTAACCGCTTCGCGCAACATGTTTTCATTTAAAACGGAACGAATAATGCCGAGAAAATGTGAGCAAACTGCGCCTTTTATACCCGAAACCGTAGCTATTGAACGATATAAGTTTGGCCATTATTGGATAAACCATAATTGTTCAAGAATTCAGTGCAAAGACCTATTTATATGCTCATTTTTATCTACATTCTTTGTTTTTTGCAACCCCAATAAATGTTGTCTAGATAACCGCTAAATATCGTGTTTACCTCTTAATTAATATAATTTTATGTCAATCTCTAGACTGCATTGATTAAATTATTTCAAAGTTACAATTATGTTTTAACTTAATTACAAATTGGGAAATCTTATAACCGATTATAAAGGGGGTGTATAGCACCCTGTACTTACTATGGTGAGTTTTAAATTAAATTTTAAAAGTTATAGTCTTTTAAATTTAATAATAATTTTATACCAATCGTTGGTATTACAGCTATATGAAGTTAACGGATTCCAATCACATTATTTCGTGATATAGTAAAATATATCATGAACCATATGGGTAAAAATAGTTAATATAGTTTAAGATATACCCATTAACTATTTAAGTTATCCATTGATTTATTTTTTACCCCAAGTATTTTTAGTATAAACAAAACTTTTTATCTATTTGCATTATGCATATATATTTTATTGTATGAAGTTCTTGGGACTAAACAGCTTTAATTAAGGTAATAACTAAGAATATAAATAAATAAATGTGAGCTCTGAAATCCAGGTGAAATCGTATAAATTCTGGAATGCAAAACTGTGTGTAAAAGACTTTTAAATAAAAGCAAGCATATTAACAACATAAGGTAACAAAGTATCTCTGATCATGTTAAGCAAATACAATATAGTACGTTATACTAGACTACTTGACTAGGCGATGTCCTTTGGCATCGGTCTACAAAAATACTCTAACAAATGCGCACGTGACGCTATCAAATTTCTACTGTATACTACAGCTGCGTACCGTAGAGAGCTTTTGTTCCTCCTCGTCCAAATTTTTGGCGCTCAAAATGCTTTTAATGCTCTCTGCCTCCTTGATCCAGAACTCCAGCTGAAACAAGATTGAATTACAGTGTACATGAGTACATGTGAAAGTTATATTAATTACTACAGACTCACTTGTTGTAACAACAAATTGCGACGTTCTCCTTTTGGTTCCTTGTTGACAAACGGCACCAGAATGCCCAGTGCAGATGTGTATGACTCCAAAGCGGCATCCAGCTTCCCTTCGTAGTGATACAGCTCGCCCTGTCGCCCTATTTCCAGACCAGACTTTAAGGACGGACTCGAGTTCGATAAGGCATCTGTCGAAAGCACTTAATTAAATTATAAAATTCAAAACTTTAAATGCCTGAACTTAGCCATACAAAGCTGTTTATATCGCACGTCCGGTTCCAGCATTTCCATGATGCGTGAAGTGCTTGGCTGGCTGCTTTCGGCAGCGTTGTCAGAGCCAACCTTTTCGGCCGACTTCGTTGTAGCTGGCAGTGATGTCTTTTGGTTCAGATTTCTTTGCGCCAACTGCTTGTATTCATCCTCGATGATGACATTTTTGATCTCCTCGGCACGTTTCATGTACGCCAGTGCACGATTTCTTAACGCTTGCCGTCGATTGGCATCGGATTCCTCTGTGATAAGCGGCACAAAATACTGTAATGCACTGCAGTACAGATAATAAGCCTCTTTGCAGTTATGCTTCTCATCGTGCTCAACCGCCTGGGTGACTAAATCGACGGCCTTCTTCAATGTCTGCTCTGAGGGAAAGGTTTTGAGATCTAAGAACGGATGCGCAAAGAAGTCCGCAAAGGAAATACGCTCCGTAGGCTCATGAGCCAGCAGCCGATGCAATAAATCGTTGCACTCGTTGCTGATCCGAGAGTTTGGAGGAAGTATAATTGGTTCTGCATTGCGTATACGCAAAAGCAACTCCTCAATTGTCCTGGAACTGTACGGAGCCTTGCCGAACAGACATTCATATAGAATAACGCCCACGCTCCAGAGATCTGCATTGGCATCGTACTGATGCTTTCGCACTATTTCCGGGGCCATGTAGAGAGGTGATCCTTTAAGCTGTTCATTCAGTTCACCCAATTTCAGATGTTGTGCAAAACTAAAGAAAGTTTGCCCAAATAAATAATAAAAAATACAATAAGTTCTGTAGACATACCCGAAGTCTGCTACTTTTAGAGAGACATTGTTGGCGCCACGTGTCAAAAGCAGATTCTGTGGCTTCAAATCGAAATGGGAAATATCATTTGCTCTCATATATTGCACCGCAGCCGCCAATTGACGCAGAAAGTAACGACATGTGGCCTCTGGCAGCGCTTTCTTGGTTCGTATAAAGGCTGATAAGTTGCCCGCATTGCAGTACTCCAGCACAATATAAATGTTTCTATAAAAATACGTATACAGTGTTTATAATTATTATTATTGTTTCTTTCTTTCTCCCCAAAACTCACTTATCGTCCCAGAAGAAATCCTGAAGCGTTACAATGTACTTGTGTTTCAGGTCGCGCAAGAGGCGTATTTCGGTTATTAGATTATCGCGCGAGCTTTGTGATAGTGTGGACATTTCCACGTACTTGATGGCATGATAAGTGCGCTCCTTCTATAGAAAAACGTGGTGGTAAATATATGTATGTGTTATGAAGTCATGTTAGTGCAATTAATAGTTTTTTTAATTGCCTGTCTTACTTTATGGCGCGCCTTGTAAACGGTTGCATAACTGCCAGCTCCAAGTTTCTCAAGTACTTCATAGTCTGTGATGCGCGGCAGTGACATGTTTTAAGCATTAAACAGCCATTTGTAGTATTAAATAAAATTTTGAGTGGTTTCTAAGCATTTGCGTCAGTTTTAAGATAAACCATAACAATGCAAATGACAGTCACATGAAACGTAAACAAAAAGCTGACAATAGTAATCGACTGCCGCCACATTTATCACACTTGTTGCTAAACAGTTGTGCCATCATTTGGTGTATGAATGCAACACTGTGCCACTGATTGGGTAGCACTTTTGTGATTCAGTGTGTTTGTTGTTGATGCGTAGCTCAGCAACTGAATTTCATTTAATTTAAAGGTAAATAAATACCCATAGATATCAAAATGTGCATAAATTAAAATCGTACACAAAACTAAACAGTGCCAGCAATTCAAAGGTTTGCTACGAAACTTGTAGAACTGTTAAACCAGAGTGTAAATTTTGTGTGCTAAAGCTGGGCTTAAGTTTACTAATTGACACACCCAAAATAACAAATTAAGCAGACACGCCCGTTAACAAACAAAATTGATAACTGAAACAGTGCACAAATATTCTATGTTATTGCAGCTATCCTAGCAGTATACAAACGCACATTTTGGTATCCTGAAACGAGTGACGTCACTTAAAAGGCTTCAACATGAATTACGGCCGTAAAACGCCCTCAACCTATCGGTCGAATCCCTCGGTGTATTCCCATGCGACGGGAAGGTGAGTTACACAATTAAAAACAAGGTGCATATCTAATGTTTGTATTTCACATGCAGATCCTCGACCAATTTACATTCGAAAATGTCGCGTTCGACAAGGTCCGTGCGCATACCGTGGTACCAGAGGCCGCTGCTCAAGAACAATCAGTATATTGACATACAAAAAGGTGCCATGCTCATAGGATTGTTTGCTATAGTAAGAACTGTTTAGTTAAAATTTAAAAACATTTAAATTATAATTTAATGCGTGTGTTTTATTGCAGTTTCTGTCACTCTTCACTATTGCCACTACCATCTTTGACATCTATTGTTATGCCATGGCTGCTCCAGGCTCCACACATTATGGTTACTACATTATATCCTACGAATTTGTCTATGTTGGCAACAAGCATGGTATTTACATTCAACTCATCAACTCCCTATTCACATATAATTAATCCTATTTTGTTTAATTTTCAGTGCGCAACATGCTGATTGTTTTTGCCTTTGTTCTCGTTGATTTTGGCTCTCCTCAATTTTGTTACCAGCATTTTATTGTGCGTCGCTTTGCGCAAGGTAAGATTTTATAATTCGAAATCGGCTTGGCCAAAAATTTCACTTTCATTTCACTCACACGCCTAAAAGCAAGAAAAACTTGGAAAACTTAAACGATTGTTAAGCAAACGGGTAACATTGCATCCAAAGAAAATCAAATCCATTGTCCAAATTATATACATATATTTTTTATTTCACAAATTGGCAGTTCATTTACTTAAATAGTTTATATTTAAACTGTAGCTAACATTATTTATGATTTTTTGATAGGAATACGAACGAAAAGTGCTTCCTTGGCTATGGACTTTTGCCATTTTTACAGTTTGGCGCGCTTTGGCCCTTATCTTCTTTGCCATTGTTAACGATTTATATTTCGCCTATAACATTATAATGGTACTCTTGTGGGTCATCTTCTGTCTGGTTTCCATTTATGGCTGGGCCGTTGTCTACTCGCTCTTCTTGGAGCTTGTTGATCTGACAAAGCTCGAGGATCTGGCGCACTTACGTGTAAGTATCACACTCTTTTGGTAATCAGCTCTCGAAGTTTTCTCTAACTGGTTCTTTCCAGATGGGTACAATGGCCTCGCTGCATGCATCCACGGCCAATTCGCTGGCCGGATCGCGTCCCACCACACCCCACAGCACTGTGTCCACAATGCCAGTTGGGCTAGAAGCTGCCGCCTTGGCCACAAACTGCACACAACGAAAGCCGTCCGTCTATTGATAGCACCAAAATGCGCTTCATCAGTATATATTTCTTTTATATAAGCATTTCCACCAGTTTAGTGCCTTAGATGCGTTCCAATTACGTCTAGAACATATCAAAAACAAAGGATTGCAAATTTATCAACTCGAATCTTCATAGTTTTAAGTGTCATTCCGTCCACCAAACACAAATATTGTACCATATACACATGTTTTGTGTTCACAAACTCTGACTTTCTATGTACTTTTATATACATTCCATGTTTTTTATATACACCTGACTTAAAATGTAATTTTATTTGTACATTTTAAAGATTAAAGTCACACAGACATTATTGGCTCAATTCTTTTTCCATTGATTTTCGTCCCATTTAAAACTGCAGCATAATATACACAACTACAGTCTTAAAATATTCAGTTACTTTACATTTTTTTATTTTAAATAAAAGTTGAACAAATCAAATGTTTTGCACACAAAATCATTTAAAATTTGCGTTTAAAGACAATTTAAATAAAATAGTGTTGCCGGACTGTACGAATTTTTGGCCTTAATGGAAATAACTGATTTGCTGTTGAAAGCACACAAATTGATATGACTTCAAAAATGTCTTACTTGACTTATAATGCAATAATTAATTCAGACATTTAAATGATAACTATTTTACAATTTTATTTTATTGTTAACTATTTATAAAACTAACCTAAAAGTTTTTAGTATTTTTAATAAATACTTCACATTTTAATCGTTGCCACACTTGGTCACACAGTAAGTATCACAATGACATTTTTGGGTTCACCGATGGCAACGGCAGGGTAAACAAAGCAATTATCTATTGGATGACCGACCGACCGGTGATTAACACCTGACAGCACAGTGGGTTATTAGCCCCATCTCACAAGGAGCCATGTATTTTTTCTAAATCTTGTCGATCTTAATTTAACAGTACAATTTTGGGGTTCCCAATGGAAAGTGAATTTTGCATGAAATCCAGATGTTAATTTAATGGCCATTGGCCTCATATTTTAGCAATTTTATCAAGGTTTAAAAACCAATTACGTTTTCATCTTTTGGTGATGTCAGCTAACAACCACAATATTAATGTTGTCAAGAAATTAATCACGGAACGTGCATTCAATTATTAAAAAGAATAATATTTTATAAATAATAATTACTTTGGTCTTACACACTTCAAAAAAATATTTAGAATTGAGTTATTTAAGAAATATTGTTTATTTACTGGTTTTAAATTGTAAGAATTTATTCATTAGTTTAAAAAACATCGTTCAACGGGTTTTTAGTTACGGCGCACACACTCTTCATGGGTACAGAGTACAATGGGATATAAATGCTCAATGCGTATTAAGAACTACGTATTACGTACATACGTATACAAGCATACTACGTAGTATTACCATTGTTGCGTTCACTTGACGTCGTATTGCAACGCAGTTTTTGTAAATTGAATAAGTTTTACATCCTGATGGATGCGCATTTGAAGAGTTTGCTTTCCTGCTCTCACTCACTCAGCTGTCGATCACTGCAACGGTAAATGATACTGACTACAAATCGTGCACCTGTCCAAGTTTAATGCCCCTAGCGTCGCTAGCAAAAACATATGTTTGTATGAAAATATGTATGTGTGTACATCAGTACATGCGTATTTACGTACAAACATATGTACATACAAAGAGCTTCTATTTCTGACACAATGCTCGATGTGTAGCCAGCCCGACAATGTTTACCAGCGATATTTTCAATTTGTCGTCTCTTCTCTCCTACACTGGCAAAATTCTACGTAGTGTTTTCGCTGCTCCCACAAGGGACAGTTGCGACGCACATCCGTTAGGACTGTGATGTACAGTGTACATATGTAGCTTACCGGTATTACCAACCAGACGGATGTGATGATGTATAAAATGCAATGTTACCTCCACTTTGCTTAGATGTCATGACATGACGCTGACGCTTCGCTGCCTTTGCTTGTGGTTTTTGTTGTTGTGCGTGGGGCGCGTCGTTCACCTCAGTAAAACACCCCCACAAGCTGCGGCAGCGACGCAGGTTTGCATACACGCATATATGTATATACATATATACCACAGAGTAAATACGTGTACAATATGTTTGTACACACACACACACATACATTTATATGTATATTTAATCATTTGATTGTCTAAGTTTTGGGATTTGAGTTATGCTGTTGCTCTCTCACTTGCTGTTATCTGAGGGCAAGCAACTTTTTCACCACGGTCGTTTGCTGCTCTGCTGGTGACTAATTGTTGTTATTGCTAAATTTCTGACTTTGCTCAACTCAACAATGTTTTGTTTTGTTTCTGAACGATCCAAAAACTGTCGAAATCAACTGCTGCTCTTTTTCCCCCAACTCTCGCTCTCTTTCTTCCTCTCTTCCTCTCAGCTGTTGTTGGTTGAGTGCAAACATGCTTATTATACGTACATACATACATACATATATGTTTATATTTATATGTATTAATGCATGCGAAGATGTACGTATTTGTAGCTGTTCACACAAGTTTATAAAAACAGGAAATAAATTTTAGTTTTCTATAGTAAAGAGCTGATATCTTCTGTGAAGTGTATGCATGTACATTTGCAAAAGTTTATGTCTCTCTATATATTTATACATGTACATAAATTGGTTACATTTGGCTGCCTTTAAATGAACAATAGTATATGTACATATGTACATACATACATGTGTATGTACTTATGTACATACCAATCGAACAAATCTTTATTTGTGCACACACAAAAATATATTTCTGTTTGATTTTTCTACATCTTATAAAATTAGTAAGCTGTTAACCTTGCTCAAGCTCCATGAGTGCGCGAGTGTCAACAACTTTACAAAGTTCGTTAACATACACATACATATACATATACCCTACAGTTCGAAAATTACTTTTGGGCCGATTCTGAACTAGACGAAACAGAAAACAGCAGCAAGAGCAAAGCAAATCAACAGAGAAGTTTTTGATACAGAATCTTGTACACTCTACATATCACGATTACATAGATGTATGTGTGTCAATAATAACACATACATATGTATATATGTATAAAGACAAAATCCAATAGGACTTGAAAATTTGTTGAATTGTTATATGTATAGAAATCTAATATTTTGCAATGACAAACAAATATTAACATCGTCTAGTCGGATATATCTTTCAATGCTCTTTCTTTGTTTTCGCGGCACGCCTCGAAGAAGAGAGACAAGCGAAATAAAGGATTAACGGAGCTATTGCAATGCATTTGTTGTTTTTCTTTTGTCTGTTCGATTTACGCATTAGATTTTTGAGAATGTGGTATTAAATTAATTATTATTTGAATGAAAGTGAATGAAATAAAATGATTAATTAAGTTAACTAAGTGAAAGTATTTCAAACAAATGCACTAATGATATTAAAATTGCTAAAATGTTTGAATTTCATGGTGCCAGGAATTTTAGTACAAACAGCTGCGTTCATAAAAATAGTACAACCTTAGCAAGAAAGTCTACAGTGGCGGTCAGAAAAAGTGCATGCAAGACCAGAGAATGTTTATCAGTATATGACGGGAAAACAAAATGTTTAAGACCAAAAACAGCGATCGATCGTTTAAGTACAAAAGAACTTAAGACTGAGCTAAACTTATGACGTAAGGACTTTTCCGCAAATTAGTAATACGTCAAACATTTAAAGCTGAAATCTTAAAGAATTTAATAACGAAACGTTACGTAATCCTTTGGAAGATGCTAAATGGATTGTATATTGAAGGGTATGTATAAATGTTCATATGTTGTTGCCTTTTCATACATTATTTTGTTTTTATTTACATACACAAAGTCTGCCTCAAGGTTAAGAGTACATATGTGTATGTACGTTGTATGAGTATCACATTTATGCATATGTGTATATTTATTTAAAATAATTGTCAAAAACATTTTTGGTGAACTGAACTGTACATAATATCTACGTTTCTGCAGCTTGTTGACTTAATATTTAAATCATACTGTTGAAGATTTAAAACTGAAATCATCCGTCGCATCGAGTGATGACCACTAAGCAGAAATGAATCCTCACTCTGAGATTCAAAGAGAGAAACCAAAACAACAAATTGCACACAACAAAAATGTTAACCTGTCTAGCGAAACTCACCACACCATTGTGTTGGGAGTAATTTTACAATATGTGTGATTGTACGAAGCAAAAAACGAAAAAGCAATTGTCAAGTACGCTGGATTACCTATAATTTTAAAGTAATAGTTCGACAGTCATTAGCTTGTGCATATGTATGTAACGATAAGAGTGGAAATAACGTAGATATTGAAATTAATAACATTTTTTTTATTATAAAAGTGCGCAGTTTGCATTGATGACGCAGCAACAAAAACACAATGGCAAAGCCAACAGCATGACAATAACAGCGACTGCTCTCAATCTCAAATGGCTCTCTCTCTCTCTCACAAACACATGCACACGCACTTACAGTTTACGTGTGGCTACAATATGGCGTCGTTGAAATTGTGTCGTTGCCTCATTTAAAACAACAGCAGTCTGAATGTAAATAAATGTTAGTTTGTAGGATTGTTCTTTTTTTAACATTTATAAATTATGTAAAAATAACAGTTAAGTCACTTAAAGACGTAAAATATGTTCTCATTAATTCCTTCTCTCAGACCTTGCATTGGTCTTTTTAAAGAGTATCTGTGCGTGCTTCAATGTATTCAGATACATATGTACAGACAAATGTGTGTACAATGTACTCATCACACTTTATACTACATACATATGTGTATGTGTAAATACCTGTGACTTGTCACAAAGTTTTCTTTATCGTACATTGTACATCCTTGCGTGAAGTGCAGTATGGTAGTTGCTTATAAAATTTAAATAATAGCTATTATTTTAAACGTTTTAATTGCTTACAGGAAAAGAAAATCATTGAATGTATAACTTTGGTAAACAGCTTGAGAAAGTCTGCTTCTTTATACATAAATTAATGTATTTATAGCAACTTTGTACAATGAACAAAGATTTTAAAGTGAGAAATGGATATTATATGTCAGTCACAGTCACAATTGTGCTCATCTCTATTAAGCTAAAGTACAACAGTGCTCTCATTCTCTCTTATTGTCTATTTTATGAACTTTGTACTCGTTTAAATTATATTCGTCTCGTAGTTTGCATAAACCAGGCTGTTATTTAACAAACTGACTTAAATACCAGAAACTCGGTATATTATTTATTGCTATTTTATCACTAATGCCTACGAAATACAGCATAAATACATATAAATGTTCAATATATATATATGGCTGTATGTTCACGTACAGAATATTTCCTATTTGTCCGTTTCTCACCACTGTTAATCGAGTTCTCTTTAGTTTGCACACGTACTGTTGTGCTCTCACTTCCGTCTACATATGCGCCGCACAATATGTACATGTGTGCTATTTTTTTTAATGCTAAGCTGTCTGCTTAACTCTGTTAGTCTATTTTAAAGAATATCAGAAGTTTTTTTTCGCAAGGGCTTACAAAATAGGTATGTGCAGTTTTAACTGCACATATTTCAGACCAATTCGACCAGAAAAGGAATCAAATATGCAAAATCAATGGGAAATAAAATTGTATACAACAAATAACATTAGCGTTAACAGATTCTGTTGTGGTAACAACATTTCACTTTGAGCATAACATACCCAGTTTCATTTTTGCTCGAGTGTTTTGCGTTTTGCTTTACCGTTTCATTCGTGCGTTGAACCTTGGAGACTTCACATCGAGTTTGGAGGATCAAATCCACGTTGGGTTTTGCTACAACTACAACTGTCATTCACAATACAATACACGCGTTGTGTCTCTGTCTGCTTCGCTGGCTGGCTTTGTCTGTGTGTGTGTGTGCGCGCCGTGTTGATTTGGCATAAATTGTAATAACTTTACATTTTTTATTACAAATAATCGTCGAGCGCCAATAAAACGCAACTGTTTACTGCGCGCCAGCGTCGCTGTCAACGTCGTCGTCGCCGTGTGCGTTTTGTGCAAGAAAAATTTAGTTTATTTTAAATCAAAAGAAAGTTAACCGTAAATTTGTGATATATATTATTTGTATTCGCCCACGCCCTGTGCAGTTCTCTACGAAAAAAAATCTTATAATTTATTAGCAATTTTTTCACATGTATATGATTACTTTGTGAAAAAGCAAAAAGAGAAAAAAAAAAATCAACCTCAAACCATTAAAAAAAAATTATTACAACTGTGATTCCAATAAAACTGGCAACTTTGCTTTAAATAATTTTAACCATTTGCAATATAACAAAATACAATAACGAACTTTCCAAGTAAGTGCATTATTTAAACATTTTCTGATGAAAAAAATTGTTTAATTTTCGCCTACGTCGTCGCACTACTCACGCGCGCTTATTCACCACCATTTAACAGCTAAATTTCAACATGAGCGCAGTGCTGAGCTCACCACTGAGAAACCATACTCTCTCTATACACGCAGGGACGGACACACATACACTCAAAATCGTCTACATTATTTCGTGCCTGAGTGTGTGCGCTCTGTACATAAGACAGACGTTGCCATGTCGCGTAAAACACAAAATAAATAAATAGCAGTACGAGGAAAGAAAATGAAAGCTAAAGCCAGTTAAAATAATAATTGGAAAAAATACAAAGATACATACCTATATATTAATGTACATATGTACATCGACTTGAATCTCGATTTCAACCTTCATATTTATTAGCACTTTTGTACGGACACACACATACATACATATGTTTCTGTATAGATGCATGTGTGTGTACACTGAGCGTACAAGTGTGTGTGGCTATTGTATAGTTTTCGATTATATATTTGACATTTTGTACAGTGTAGAAAACTAAGAATTTGGCTACACTCCCAAAACAGCTTTTTCCCTTGCCAAAAATGAAAATGAAACAAATACAAAACAAAGTGCTCGCTTTTGTCTTTGCCACGAAGGACGTTTGCAAAAACTACGTTCATTTCTATATATTTTCACTGTAGATATTCATAGTATATATGCTTGTACATATGTGCATACAAATGTAAATTAACCGATAGGTCAAGTACATATGTGTACATACATAGACATAATTGGGTATATAAGCAGCAGCAAATAACTTATCGTTGGTCATTTAAATTTTACTATCTTTTTGTCCACTTTAGTTGTGGGTATGTGTGTGTGTGAATGCAGTTCTTGATTAGAAATTTGTGAATTCAGTGCATGAGTCATCATACAAATTCATGTGCGTGCGGGTGTGTGTGTGTGTGTGTGAGTGAGTGTTTGGTCGAGTCATTCTACAATAAACCAATGGTAACATTTGTTTTGCACGCATTATCTTTAATTTATTATCAGCAAGAGTAGTTACATTTTATGTGGGCATTTGAGCATTTGTTAGTTTTGATGAGGGCTCATTTTTGTGGCCATATGCAAATCCAATTGACACTAATTCTTACATTGTTGCTACCTGTATTGTTCTAAGAGTGTTTGTGTGTGTTGTTATTGCTATTAAGGGAGTGGGTAGAGGATGGAGGGAGGAAGGGAGTTCTATTGATCGCAATTGTATTGATTCACAGCTTATATCAAGAAATACAAAAAAAGTTGTTTTATTAGCTGCAAAAATAGTTGTGCTCAGTGCTGACAGAATTTCATTGGCTAGTAAAATAAATTACTAAAAATAGCTAAATTGAAAAGTGTCTAAAAATAAATAAAGCTGATTTTAAAACTCAAGTTAGTGTTGATCGACTAAACAAAAAGACAATATGATGATTAGGACTGTTGCAATGTATTTCTGTATGTATTAAATATAACACAGGGTATGCACCAGTCGACTACTTTGCAATACTACTACTTAGCGATAGGCGACACGTGTATCGCGTCTGGTTCTAATCTCAAAATGTGCATTATCACTATCACGTTTTACGCCACTGTCCAGTGGAAATAATGGAATAAGCAAATTTTTACACGTCGTCACTGCTCTCATAACTCATGTGTATTATATGCAAACGTGTGAATGTACATTTTAAAATATACAATGACATTATATCTGTCGCTCTAAGAGTCAAATAACTGAAGAATCAATCAAATACTGAAATTGGCTTGTTTTTTTTGAAACAATTGAAAACAAATTCAGAAAATTATAAGAAATATTTAAACTTTTAACTCTCAATACTCCGAAGTCATTAAGTTTTTCTAGAAAGTCATATTTAAACTTTTCTTTAGCCAATTTCATCATTCGCTATATTTGTGACAAGCAGATAAGGCAAATTATAATCAAAAGTAAACAACTCAAACTTGAAAGTATTCGAATAATGCTAATTATATTGAATGGTTTTTACAAATAAACATGTTTTCAACTTTCCAGCAAATCGATCGATCGATGGAATCAGGTTGTAATATATGAAACATTCAATTGAGTATTATTATCATAGAACAGTTAAGTGATCGCGACAACAGATACAAAATTATGAACAGAGAAATTCGTAAAGTTTATTAGTTTATAACGGATCATTCATATACTTAGTATATTGGCTATTGAAAATAGAAGATTTTGATTAAAGCAAAAACTTTGGTTTCTAGAACAAATTTGATTATGGCTTTATCGAATCATTCTAGAATCTCTCTAGTTAGTGACTAACCAACGATGTTCACACGCAAAGAGAGTGAATTTCTATGAAACTCTTTAATCTATGACTAATTTCTTTTGATCAGAAAATGTTTTTGTTTGTCGCAAAAGTCGATAAACAACACGTGTCGTTTGTATAGAAATACATGTTTTTCCTACTATAATACAAATGTTCATAAGTTTATAAATACATATATACACTTATTTATATATATATCTGGTTATATTCATGATGACGAAGGCAAAACTAACAAAGTGAAATAAAAACAAACAAATCGTTCGACGCGTTGCCGTCGTCAGCTCACGTACAAATACATTTTACGTATGCATACACATACATACATACATTTGTGTGTAAACTTATTTAACTTGTGTTATTTTTTTTATTATTGTGAAACGTTTTTTTCCGTTTCTCTCTCTTGAAATTTGAAAACTTGCTGCTGTTTCTTTTGTGCTTCTCTCTCTCTCTTTACTCATAGTCTCACATACAAACAACTGATAAGTCCGCGTTCGCGTCAACGCCAACGTCACAGTCGCCGCCAGCGTCAGCTGCTCGGCCTAACTCTCGTCTCTGTCCCCGCCACCGCCTCCGCCTTAGCGACGTGTGTATGACCACGACCTCATTTTTGTTGGTTTGTTTTTAGGTCGCGTGCAAACAGTTGCCTCCTCCCACTCTCTCTCTCTCTCCCGTTGATCGTCTGTCTACTCTCCCGTTTCGTGCATGTGTATTTGTGTGCTCCATTAACAATTTACTGCAAATAAAGAGTATCGAATCTCTCTTAGTTCTTTTTTCTTTCTTTTATTTTTTTTTTATAGTTGATTGTTGCTATTTTTAGTGCTTAATCCTCTCGAGTTGTTGATCTTATTATATAAATATTGTACATTGTGTTCATAGATATACGTTGTTGGCTTATTTTTTAGCTTTTGTTTTTATAGTTATGCAATTCTCAGCTGTTGCCTTTTGCTCTATTTACAACTATTCTACTTTGTATCATACAGCAGAGGGAGTACTGTACTCTGTCAATCATGTATGCATATATTAGCTTTTATAATACTTGACCAATAGCGACGAAAGAAAGCCAAACTGTCATGAGTTTTCGATTATGCCCACTGTTCCAAGTGCACTGAGAGAAACGAAAGCATAGTATTTAAAAATGGGTGGACTTACAGTTGACATCGTTACACCCCTCAATTAATATCAGCACTTTAGGCTATTTAGGTTGTTAAACAAATAAAATATTTTTATACTTGCTTTTTATAAGTTTTTAATTTAATAATGTAAACATTTTTCTCTTTTTTCTTGCAGCGCAACCTTTAAACACACGTTTTCACTTGGGGCCTACGACTAAAACGTAAGTAAGACTGTTGATGCCACCCAACGTAACCTTGGCGCGTTGTCCTTGTGGCACAAACGGCCAAGTCCTTCAGCGGTATATTGGTGGGCCGTAAGTCTTTTTGCTTGCATTTAACCCCGCTAACAGCTGTTAATTTATTTTGTGAATTCAATGCGATACGAATTCAATGGGACTTACCAATTTTCTTATAAATTTTTGCGGAAATCAATATGGTCAGATAGATATAAACACTTCTATACTTAACATGCTGAGGTGTAGGTACTACACTGTCCAACACACTTTCTTTGTTCGTTGGCATTTAAAGTGTCACTCAAAATCTACCATATCCCTCCTTGGCCACCACGCCCTCGCTCTGCTTGTAAAATTGTACACAAAGAAGGTTTCCCAACACATCGCCCTCGACGCGACACAAGCAGCTTTAATGTGGTGTGCTCGCTCTCTTCAACATACAGTCCAAGCAGGCGTATATATTCACCACTCCTGGCAACTATGGCAACCGTCAACCGTCAACTCCCCACATTACCGTTAGTTAGCCTGGCAAGATGAAAAGCGAAACTTTTGCCTTGGTCGCTGCTCTTTCTTTACTTTGTGCTTATGCTTTCCTTGCCTCCTTCGTTCCTTCGCTCTGGTCTTCTTTGTTTTATCGTTCTTGCTCTTCATCTCTTGCAGTTCAATGCCTTTTACGAAATCTGTATGCATGTATTTACATATATTACTTATGTACTACATATTTATGAATGTACATATGACATTTTAATAAATAAATCAATGAACGAAGCGATGAACGCTTTGTTTACACTCGCCGCGCGACTCCCACGAAGTTGACGTCAGCAGAGCAGCGCAGCGCAGTACAGCAAAGAGCAGAGAAGACTCAGCTGGTAGCTGTCTGCTGTGTCTGTCTGCTGCTTTTAGCCTTCAGTCTTCAGTTACTGCTGCAAAGTTCAAGCGCTAGCGGCAAAGTTCAATAGCACAAAGTAGCAGTCGAAAATAAAATGTTGCTAGTTAAATTCTGAGGCTTCCGCGTTTTTTTGTTGTCTTCCTACGTCTGTTTTGTTGATTATTGTGCTTGTATTAGTCATTAAATTAAATAAATAGTCACTCTATGCAAACAAACACTTGAAATGGCCTTCAAGTGCCTTTCAATGATCTTTGAGACGAGTCAAAGTTCTCATTAAAATTGGCAATGGACAAAGGATTTATACTACCATAAAGTAATTTATCGGTAATAAGAATTATAACTGCTAATAAATACTATAACTAATACTAAATTTATCTTCAGCTTAAGCTCAGTTTGTTATAAAGGAAAATTAATATTTTCAGCTTTTAAATAAAGCACTTTTAAAGCTAAGCTTCATCTGTTTTGTAAATTGATTGCAATTAACTTTACTCCACTCACACCACCAAAAAAAAAAAAAACCGTTGTTATAGGGCTCTCCTGCTGCTTCTTCTGCTTCGAGACGACAACGCCCAAAGCCGATCTTCGTGGTGGTTGCTTGTCAACCTGAACCTTGTGTTTGCAATGAACCCCATTCCCTGACACGCTCTCTCTCTCCCTCTCTCTTTCGGTCTCTCTCGCTTCACTTCCAACAGCTCTCTGGTAGTATTTCTCATATTTCATTTTCCCATGCGATTTCCATTAATCTTCGTCGTGTGTAAGTGTGTGTGTGTGTGTGTGTTTGTGTGTGCAATTGTAAAATGAGTCGTCTCTGGCAGAGCACCTACAGCTACAGCACCTACTTTTAGAATTTAGGGATTACAAAGTGCGGTGGGGGTATCCCTCTTTCCGAGACACAAAGCCTGCGTATGAAATCGCTTTGTAACCAGTCACCTAGCTGTTTGTTTTGTGTATGTGTGTGCATGTTGAAGTGTGTGTGTGCGTGTGTGTTTGTGTCTGCCTCACAACCTGCAGCTTGGCATGGAAACAGGAGCAGAACCTAAATGTTACCTCAGGGCAGCAGAAGGTCTCGCACATCTGACCGTAAGGCCAAGCCTAAGAGTCGAGACTTAAAACGAAACACACACACACAAACACACGCATGTAGAAGGAACAATAAAATACATTAATAGTTCAGAAGCCGAATAGTTAATACTCTCAATGGGTTTTTATAATTATTAAATATTTTTATTTAAAATTTACATTTTTGGGCATTCTGCTTATCGATCATTATTAGAGAAACGTTTTTACTAAAAATTTATCCTTCTGCTCCTAAAGTTTATTACTGCTTTAAGCATTTAAATAAATGAAGAGTATTGCACTTTCAGTATTTCGACAACAACTTTCTTTCTTCTTGTGTTTATTTGTGTGTCTGTGTTTGTATTGTGCCAAGTATCTGCCATATTTTGTTGTGTTGAGGACGCTGCGTTCACCTTGCGAGCTGTTGAACTGTCTTTGTCTTCGGAAGCAGCCAATAAAAAGTTCAAGGTAATATCAGTTTAATGGCATCCTCAGATTCAGATCCCCGTGTCTGTTATTACTATATGCTTTCTCAAGCATCCTCAACTCCTCTGTGCGTAGTCTCTCAACCTTGAGTTGCTCGTATCTGTTTAAGCCCAAAAGCGATTTACCTTTTAATCAATTTCTTTCTGTCCAGTTTATTCAATAAATTCAATATAATCGGAGGAAGTCAGTTATTAGTAGGTAAAAAGTTAGACATTTCCAACAAATTCATATATTGCGTATATACTACTTGGATTACCATGTCTAAATATGATATGAATCGGATAACTAGGAAACTCTGTCTAAAGTTTTTAGTATTAAAAACACTTGAACATGTAAATTATGTAATTCTAGTGTATATGATTGCTTTAGAACAAGTACAGGGTCTTTTAAAGTCGGTATGCTTGACTGCAGCTATTCGTACTAGTTTTCATACTGGTTTTATTAATTCTTCGGTTGTGGTTTTTGATACTTTGAGATCATAAATTATTATATAATTAATTTATTATACGCAGCCAAGATAATTTCTTGTTTGAATGAAAAGTATGGGAGCATTTAATGCTGGCTTATCTTAGATATTATACGTTTGTAGGCAGTATTTAATACTTTTTGGGCAGTGAGTGCCCCCATTGTTAAATTTCATTTTATTTTAGCTCTTATTCGTGATTCGTGACCGGAAGAGCGGCGCATTCTTGAGAGAGCGACTTATAACTTTAAAGCTCCAGCGGCTAAGCTTAGATGACCACCATATTGTTTGTTTGCTCTCTGGCTCCTTTTGTTCGCTCTTTAATAATATTTTAATAATTCAACATGCGCCGAGAGCTCTGACGTTTTTCTTCCGTTGCATTTCATCAGTTTCTTCTTGTTGTTGTTGCTGTTCTGGTTCTTGTTGTTGTTTGTTGTGTCTGTCTGTTCGCTTAACTCACTCATTAATATGTAAATGTGACTCAGACGCCATGCGAGTTTGCATGTGTGCGTGTGTTATGTGCTTTGTTGTTGTTATTGTTATTGCCTACCAGTTTTCATTTACATTCGTTCTTTACCTTTTATGCTGCCTATCTCAGTGAGTCTTCTCTTTTCCTGTTGTAAATTTCGTGATTAAAATGCAGGTCAACAGCACATTAACCTTTTACTTAGTACAAGTATTGTGCGTTTAAATATCGCAGTAACGCGTAAAAATCCTGTTTATTTTTACACACAAACGCATTGGCGACTGCACTGGCGAGTAATTCAATGAGTTTCGACATATTCGTGCGTGTGTGTGTGTGTTTGTGTGTAAGCACATTACATACTTACATATTAATGCATTAAAGATTTACCAACAATTTTCATGCCTTCCCGTTGTTATCGCTACAGGTTTGCCAATTTGTTTTTCCTTCAGCAGCACACTTTTATTTATTTGTTGATTGTTTTTGATTTAATACTTGGCGCTGATTTTATTTCTTATGCAATTCTCACAAATGCGCATTTGGCTATTAAACACATGTGTGCATAGTTTGCTTTGTATTTGAATCTTTTCTTTTTCTATACGAGAAACCGTGACGTCACGACTTAGCGGGTGACAGATGTCGTCATCGCAGCATCATCATATGATTTCGTCTTTGTAATTGGCAATTGTATTTTTTATTGTGCTTATGACGTTTTTATGTAGGTTGATGATGTGTACATATTCATTCAATCTGAGAAATGTACGTATATTTTGAGTCCTACACACATTAAAAGCGTACAAGGCGCAGTAACACGATGACGACGGCTCAGCAAAATAAATAAATTTACTCAAATGCATGTACACACGCACACACACCCTTGTATGTTAGCAATAGACACACTTTGCTTTTGTTAACATACACGAGCTAAACAGTACTGTAGTCATATGGTGAGAGAGCAAAAGTTTAATTGTATGGAAATCAAATGCATAACAGACAACAGCAACAACGAAGATGTAGATGTTGACAATCACCACACATCATACACACACACACCAATTCATTCTCTTTTATTTTGCTAAGTTAACAGACAGCGCAGCGATATAGACAGTTGCTGTTAATACGCATGGTGTACAGTGCACGCGCATGTATATGTTTGTATGTACGTATAAGCTGGAGCTCAATAACAGCTGCGCTCTCTCTCTCTCGTTTTTGTTCGCTCAATGATTCGTACTTGGGGGTTTCTGGCTGCCAATTGTTGTGTGGGGAGTTGTTTTATATATGTGTATTTATTTGCTTGTGTATTTGTAGTTGACATTTTAATGATTAGTATGAGTGCTACAGAGAGAAAAAGAGACGAAAGAGAGAGGGAGAGACCCTATCGTTGACAGACAGCTGTTTTGGCTTTCAATTAAACCGCAACAGCAGGAAATCAACTACACATACACTTACAGATATAAAACTATTTGTATATATTTGTGTATGTATATAGTCTTGTCTAGTATGTATAAAATTAGCAGCGGTTTGTTCTATCTATTTTTGTCAGATCAATGTCGATACAGTTGCACTTTATTTAATTTAAGAAGTAGTACGTACCTACAAAAATATAAAATATATGGACAAATGAAATTAAGAATCCGCATTATGTAGAGATGGGGTCGATAAAATCTTAAACTTAAAAAATATGTGCTTAAAAATTATATTCCCTTGAAAGTGTACTTTCCGTCTTTGTGGTTTTACACATATCAAACGAGGGCATCGTCCTGATAAAGTTTCCATACACAGACAAGATATATTTATCTTGTCTTGTGCTGCGTTGCAAAATTATAATACCATCTGCAAGGATATATTGTGCGCTCATACGAAACTTGTATAATTTACGCGGCAGTGAAGAAAATGCAGAAATTATTTATTGCTTCGTTCAAAAGCGCAGACACGGAAAGAAACGCTAAAGCAGAGACAGGCAAACAAAAGAGGGCGAGCTACATACGGACATACTAAAACCATAAAGTGAAATACATACAAATATGTATATATTTAGCATGGGGCGCAATAACAGAGGCCGCATGTAACAGCGGCTGTAATATTTTACAGCAGCAATCAAAAGAGACTATGTTGCTGACGTTGAGTTTGCTCTGTTAATTTGATCGACTTACATTATACATGCATTATACTTGTGTGATTTGGGGCTATTTCTTATAAATATTGCGATCTTATAAAACAGCCCACGTACATGCGCTATTTAAATTTTAAAATATTATGCATGCATATAAAATCATCAAAGGCATTTAAAATAAATTTGAATGCAAATTGATAGACCTACGCTCAAAACAAATTTTGTTATGATTATCTTTTTGGAATATATATTTATAATATCCAAGCAACCCTCTCTGTCTATATCACACACTCCCAATAACGGCATCAAAAACAGTGAGGTTATAATTATCGATGTTCCTTTTTAATAACAAGGCTCCGAAAATTCAATTTAATTAGAGTTCACCAATATCGGTTGGGTTCAAGGGTAATAATTATAGCTTCAAACCTTTCTGATTCTTCAAAAGCCTTAAATACGTATAATAAATAGTTAAATGAACTATAAACGAAAGTAGTCTGTTTTGGAATCTTTAAATTCACTTCATATTTTCGAATAGTTAGTTTTTTTTACAGTCACCGTCAAATTGTATTGTTACGAATTTCTCTTGTGACTAGGTGAACGGGGAAAGTGATAGGCTAAAGCATTCACCGATAAAAATGTGGAACTTTCGATATATTTAGTTTAAAGTTTCAATTAGGTGGGGCATTTTGGTCCAAGGAAAATAATCAAATAAAACTTGTTTAATTTGTTTCCTATCTACATATTGAGCATTATCTTTATTTCGCTCTCCTCTCGTTTACTCTCTTCCCTCTAATGTGAATCTCTGTGGAGTAGATAAAACTGGTTTGAGCAGAGCTTATTTCTCTGTTATTTTGTGATATTTATCTGTGTATTTATGAGTGTGTACACACTCACATGTCTGCACGTTTGACTGTGTATTTGTATGTTGACAGCCTTGAAGAGAGAGCCTAAAAAAAAAAAGAAGCAAGATGTAATTTTGTTTGTTATTTATTGTATAACACTATCGTCACGACATTGTCGTGCTCTCTGCCATTCTCTGATGCTACGTTATCGAAGATAATAATTGTACTTACTTTACGTACGGAAAATGCACGGCAGACTTGCTTATTTGGCGTTGCCACCCAATTGGTGCAAAATGTTTTCATGATTAACATTGATGACATTTGGCAAAGTGAGCACCGTGTAAACGAAGTAACAGAGAAAACTGACAAGAGAAAAAAAAAACCAAAAACAACAAACCATTCACAGCAGACAGAGTTGCATTTCACACGCGTTTTTAGCATAATTTAATACATTTTTAATAACATTTGATTTCTTAAATTATTTTACAGTTTGCAATTGGATACAAAACTTGCTTTAAGCCAAGTATATATACATATATAACAAGTCAGTCACGCAGCAAACACGAGAAAAGGCTAATTATTTGGACGGAAGTTAGTAAAGTAAACACAACTACGAACTGATTATACATAATAGCAAAAATACAAAATACAACGAGGCAAAAGGAAAGGAGTCAAGAGCTGTTGGCGCCGCAGCTGCAACAGGAAATAACCTCAACACAAATTTCGCTGGGCGAAAGTCAACAACGACAACAACAGCAAAAAAAAAAAAAATAAAAGCAACAACAAGTAGACGATCATCGTCCAATCAACTTTAAAATAAATACACAAACACACACACATACACACGCACACACACTCACCTAGTTGGTGTAGTCAGCATGGAACGCGAATCAAATCCAATGCAACCCATGTGCCGCTCTGGATGCGGTTTTTATGGAAATCCAGCCACAGATGGTTTATGTTCAGTTTGCTACAAGGTAAAAGTAATTCACACATTTTCCAATAACCTCAACTAATATCTCTCTCTCTCTCTCTCGTGCTCTCTTTGACAGGACTCGCTTAGAAAAAAGCAACAGCCACCTGTGAGCAGCACACCTGTCTCAGTTCCAAGCCCGCAACCTAGCCCCACATTCAGTCCGGCCATTGCAACAACAAATACCGCACAGCCCACAGTACAGAGCTTACAACAATCACACAATGATGTAAAAGAGGTGAGTCCAAAATCAATTTAAATGCCCGCTCTTTGGGTTTTCATGTTCCAACTTCTTTCACCTCCTCCTCCTCCTTTTACTCTTCTTCGTCGTCTCCATCGTTGTCGTCGTCGTCGTCGTCGTCGTCGTCGTCGTCTTCCTCTTTAGTAGGCCAAGCAGGTTTTATTTTTGTTTTAATGGCACGCCTCCGATTTCTTTGTATATTTCATCAGTCAGTTACAAATTTTTGTTTGTTTTTTTTTTTTCGGATATAAATTTAGTCGTCTTTAAAGTGAAATAGTGTAAACAACTTGTATGTGAAAAGTTAGAGAAAAGCGTTGACTGTACTGTACCGTACAACGTGTGTGTGTGTGTGGTTGTGTGTTGCCTGTGCTGCTGGCCACGTGGAGTTGAGACAAGGTAATGCCATCGTGTGATTCAAGTCCTTATCCTTGTCCCTAACCTCCAACCGCAATCTCATGTACCCTGTATCTCAAGAGGGTATTATTGTTTGCCGTAAATGTATGTAACCGACTGACGAATCCAGCTACGCATCCTGTAAGTATATAAATATGTCTACAGAGTATATATTGATCAGTAGTTAAATTTGATTCCGACCGATTTTAATTCGTTTGGTGACATCAATATATATATTACCATAGTTAAACGACCGAGGGTATATAATTCGATTTCGATTCACAATTTGGCTTTGAGCCTTTATTTACTCCCGGCCATAACCCATTTAAATGTTTTAACAACTCGTAGATCGATGTAGTTATTCCTTGCGATCAGTTAGTAATGTCTTAGATCGAATCAACTGGTTTAACTTAATCGTTGTTTCGGAATCATTTGAGAATGCTTTGACATTTGTGTTATAGACTCGGAGTTTGAATCAAATATTTGTCATTCGCTTTCGTTTATTTACAAGCTCAACATTTGGCAATACTTTCAAAATTCTCTGCATTTAAGTTTAAAGTTTGAGGCAAATGTATAATTTAAGTGGTGGCACCTCGTCGACGAGGACAGTGGTGGGACGCAGTGGTGCAACTGGTTCAGCTTCAGGTTCAGTTAGGACAAGGTCTGGCTTTAGGCGGAAAATGCAGACGAATCCGAATTTGAGTTCAAATCCTGGTCGGGTTTCCGCTGGAGCTCTGACTTCGGCCATCAGTTTGAACAAGCCAATGAAGTCAGGCAGTGCAATCGTGACAAAGGGTACACACTGTAGCATACATGTCTTCAAATCCCCGGTCTAATACATACTCCTTCCCCTCCTACTCCCTCTCCTCCTTTTGCCCCTTGTATTCCCCCTGCACTCCTTAGCAGCCGGAGGAGTCCGTAAGGCAAAGAACATCGCCGCTTCTGTCCCCGGTGTCCAGTCAGCCTATGTCGGCCCGTCCTCAAGTCTAGCAGCGCCTTCTATCAAGAAGAGCTCTCTGTCCCGTAAATCCGCTGGTGGGATTCCTTCGGCAAATTATAAGTTCGCTGCCAAATCGATTAATACCGGAGCGCGTAAAGTGAAGTTCTCGGCCAACGTACACACATTTCCACCAACCAGCAGCAGTAACAACAACCACAGCAGTTCCAGCACCAAGAAGAAGAAGAGAGTCCCATCAAACGTTGGCGAATTGCAGCTGAAGAAGCGCGTTAAGAAGCTGAAGAATAAGACAAGTGGAGGCGACCATAGTGTCTCCAGCAAGATCAACTTGTCCATTTCACAGGTTTCACCGCAGCGCAGCACAATCCTCAAGAGTAACATACATCACCACGGTGCCATCGTAGATGTGGAGGAACCAGTAACAACCAGGAAGACCAAGCTGAAAGGCTCTGCCCAGAAGAAGTCAACAGGAGCTGGCATTAAAGTCAACAAAGTTAAAAAGATTCGTATCAAGGCTGGGTCTGTTCCTCGTCAGCCCGTACCATCTGGTTATACACGACCTTCCCCGCGTCTGGCGTACTCGATTCCCCCCGAAGCGAGACGCAATCAGCAGTTGCCCGTTGGCAAGGCCAAAAGCCAGTTAACCAGTTCGGTTCCATTCCGTTAATTAAGGCACACGCACACACATTTATATATAATATATACAAACATGGATAAGTCAAATGGTGATGAATCTGATCAATCAAAGCGGAAGCCCGATGAGCGTCAATCGCCGCCTAGCAAGCGTCGCATCAAACATTCCGAAAGCAATCCCGATAGCACCTCAACAGACACTGAGCTCTTACCACACAACAAAAGTGTCCATGATTCAGCTGCAAAAGATCCACCTCCGAAAGATCCACCTCCAAAAGAGCCGTCTCCAAAAGAAGCCCCTAAAGTAGCGGATGATGCAGTTGCCAAGAAGCGGGTAAACGCGTTCTGAATCCTACAACACAACAAAGACAACGCTTGGTTAGAATTTGGGGGGACAACTTTTTTACTTTATGCAGAATAAAAACATTTAAAACTTATATTTGATATATAATCTGATGAGAGATAGTTTTGGGATATAGTCTATAGTTTTGGTATGCTAGACAAACAAGCTTTACACTTTAGCTGAGCTCTAATCCGATAGGATCACTTGAACTCCTTGCTTGAAGTTGGAACACATTTTGTTGTTATTTACATAAATTTATATTGAATTTGTTGCTAATGAATTTGTTTATGTTTTTGATGCAGAAAATCACTGAAGAAGCCGCTGCCGCTGCCAAATCCAATAGCGAAGCCATCATATCGGCGACCGGTCCAAATACTTCCACACAAGCAGCTGCCTCCGCCAGTGAGCAGGATGACAAGGACAAGGAGGATGACAAGGATGCCAAAAAGAAGAAGAACAGATGTGGCGAATGCCGCAAGAAGGTTGGCCTGACTGGTAAGTGTTGTGAAATATATATAAATATATATACTAATCTATATATCCTTTAATCGTTTAGGTTTCCAGTGTCGCTGCGGCGGTTTGTACTGTGCTGTGCATCGTTATTCCGATAAACATAATTGCACATTCGACTACAGAGAGCATGGAGCACAGGAGATACGACGCAATAATCCAGTTGTAGTTGGCGAGAAAATTCAAAAGATTTGAATTAGCGAGATTGAGAGATTGTGCCAGTAACAGTAGACGTAGTATAACAACAACAACAACAAAACACGTTATGATATAGTATATATCTATATTAAAATGGGGATGCAACAACGCCACAATTAAACAAAAACAAAAAAACATAACAATAACAACAAAACACACAACACTCTCACATGCATACACCACACACACACACACTACACCACACAACACACACTCACACACACACCACTATATATATAAATATATATAAGTATGTATATATAAATATATATATTTATATATATACATAAAAAATACTATAAATTGTAATTGTAATTTAATTATAATGTAAACAATAACAAGCAACAATAGTACAGAAACGTTAACCAAATACCACGCAATCAACATCAACAAAAAAAACAACAACATCATCAACAAAAACAACAACAGCAAGTGCAACAGCAACCGCAACAACAACAGCACGGAACAACAACACGACGCAGTAGCAACAGCAGCAACAGGAGTAGCAGCAATAGTAGCAACAAACAACATCAAAGACTTGAACCAGATGCGTATCAGCGCGTTAGCAAGTACAACAACCAATTATACAAACCTTCACTGCTGCAACCTGTGAACTGTGAACACTACAAACAGCAATTCTGAAACATCTTTAAATTTGTTATTCCAAAATGCATGTTGCAAAATTTTTGTATTCAAATCTTGTTTTTCGTCGACAAACAACAGCAAAAACTGCAACACAACAAGTTAACACAGTCACACGCACACACCACACTTACACTCACTCACACACACAACGGAGCAACTAATTGTTATGAAGTACACGAAAATGGATAAATTTTATGTAGAGAAATTGTGTAATTTGTGTTTGTAATGTGTTGTATGTGTTAAAAGCAAATTAAAAAAAAAATTAAAAAATCTAAGACAAAAACAAGAGCTGAAAGAAAACCAACTAAAACAACAATCCCCAACAACAACAGCAACAACAGCAGAAACAGCAACAGCAACCAACAACGTACCGCATATTTAGAAACCAACTATTTCATAATTTATAATTATTGATGAATTAATTATGTATGTATAAAAAAAAAGAAAACAAAAAAATCGAAAATTTAAAAAAAAAAAAAGGAAAAAAAAACTAAAGAAAAAACAATGTATAAAAAAAGTAATCCTTTCGGAAAACCTTTTGCAAAAGTTTCGAAAAAAACAAAACAAGAACAACACCAACAAGAAAATCAGAGGGCGAAAGGAAAATTGTATTAAGAACTAAATACATCAAAGTTTATATATATAATTACCTAATTACCTAGTAAATCAAAGCAGAAGAATGCAGTGCAAGTTGCGCCGATTATCAATTTATTATTTTTATAATTCATATATTTGTTTATTAAATTTTGTCCTTAACAACGAAAACTATAAAAATTACACAAAATGTTTCATTAATTTTGATCTATGATTAATTGATTGCACACACACAGACACTCACACACACACATACACATAGTATATGCATAAACAAATAGATAAAGTATAGAAATTCTTATACTTTTATAATTCTGCTGGGTGTATGAACAATTTTAAACAATTTACGCCATAAATACTTTGCAAAAACAACAAATTAACAAAAAACAACTGCAAAAAAGGTCAAATACAAATGGTTCGTCTCTAGGTTCTTATTGCTTTAAGCGTTATTTAGTTTTTTCTTTAATTAAAACAAAAAAAAATCAACTGGCATACATAAAAGATATTTTAATTTTGCTCCTTTCTTCCTTTTTAAACTAAAAGAAAAACAGATAGATATAAATTTTGTTGTTAGCATTAGACACTATACAAGCATTAAACAATACAAAAAACACAAATATATATTTAAAAATAAAACAAGAAAATTGCTAAAAATGTTGATTCGATATAAATTGGAAAGATAAAACCAAAACACCAAGAAAACTTCACCAGAAACCTTAACTATTTTGGGCGCACAGCTGTTTGGAAGAGGTATAAAGTGAGCAAAAACAATAATCAAACAGAAGGCGAAGACGAAGAAGAGGAAGAAACTAAAGAAATTGAAGAATTGAAGTTCAAAGAAGGCATCATCCAAAAACACTCAAAACACTCGACTGACAACGTCCACGTTCAGCTTTAGAACAAACCATAAAAGACAGAGGGGTAGATCAGATAAACCAGGGGCAATACTATATATATTTATATAGATCGGTAGCTATTGTGTTATTGGATAGATAGGTGCACCTCTCTTCTCTCTCTCTGGATTATACTCTTATAGTAATGGTGTAGTTTTTTGGGGGACGCCTTCTGCAAACGATTTCAGATCGAAACTTAAAGCAATAGCAAACAAAGCACAACCATATGCAAAACAATAAACAAAAGTTTCAATAGGCAAGTCAAGCAAAACAAACATTATAAACAAAACAAAAGAAAAACTGTACAAAACCAGCTACTTCAAAATACTTGTAATAATAATAATAACAAATGCAGAGTCGTAAAGTGTATAAATAATAATTGTAAATTTAAAAGGGAATACGAGCTGCATAAAAACACACAAAAAAAAAAGAGAAAATATATAAAAGAAAATACCGATAAATAACGACAACCAACAAGAACAGCAAAATTGTCATTTTAATTTTAATCAAAAGTTTATTTAATCGTTTAAATTTACACATTTCTGCAAATTTTTAAACTAAACCTGCAAAAATTATAATAAAATACAAAAAAAAGGGTAAAAAAAAACAACAACAATTTACACATACGTATATCATAATTCAATAAACCCTTTAAAATTAATTAGTAAAATTGTATGAATTAAAAAGTAAACAATTAAAAATATACAAAACACACAAAATAAGAAATCTATAAATACCGCAATATCGCTTGGATACCCCGAAACCCCAACCTGATCAGCTACACTATAGACTAAGTTAGTATGAGGGTGAATTTTTGGGGTCCAGGATCAAGGGTCCATGGTCGAGGTTTCCCGGGCCAGCTTAACTACAAGTAGCCTTTAAGGATGTACACCAATTTTAACAAATTCGTCAATATGTAATGTAGTTCTCTTCTCTATTCTATTCTCTTCTATCTATATCTTATCTTATCTTATATTATTTTTGATTTGTTTTGTTTACACACATAGTTTTATGATATTATAGTTTGGAAACGCTTTAGGGTCGTTTTAGTTGAAATTGTGTTTATGTTTAATATAAATAATAATAATAATAATATGCAATGATGAATGCAAGTGAAAAGGCAAATAATTACCAACTAAACTAAACTATTTATGTACATACATACAGACACACATATATATACTATATATTGTCGTATCGTAAGCGTCATTAATTTTAATTAACAGTTTTTTATTATTATTATTCAATTCTATTTCTATTTGCTGTTCTAGTATTTTTTTTTTTAATGGGAGTTTGTTAGGCGCTCTTCTTAGTCACTTTTTGTGCTTATAAACTTAAGAACACAACAACATTTTCGTCCCTCTTCCCACTTCCCTCTCCCCCACCCAATCACTAAAAACTATTGTTTATAAACAATTTTTATTTTAAATCAACAATTTGTTTTGATTTATCGCTTGTAATTTTTGTTGGCAAATTCGAAAAAAATAAATTTAAAAAAAAAAAAATTAATCATATATAGTTTGTAAAAATGAATAAAATGATTATATATTGATAATAATAACGAGTGCATAAATATATAATAATTGATACTTGATACAGATAAAGATAAATACTATATATAAATATTGTACTAATGTATAATTGTAATTAAAAAAAAAGAAATGGCGAAAAACTTCTGCAACAAGAGAGAGATAAAGGAAAACAAGTGGTAAAAATATATATATATATATATGTTTATATGAGAATACTGTTAAATGCTAGTTTGAATCTAAAATAGGAATACATAGTACATATGGAACCAGAGATATGGAAGTGCGAATATGAGCAACAACTATTTTAATTAACTTTATCAAGGCATAACAAATACAATAACTATATGACTTTATAAAAACAAAATGAATTAAACTAAAAAATACAAAAAAAATGAAGAAAAATCACGAAGTAAAAAACAATTGCAGATTTATACACATAACTAAATAGTTTACAAAAAAAAAAAAAAAAAAATGTTAAATAAAAAACAACGATTCTATTATTTTCAAGAAAAAAACAACAATATTTGTTTGTATACCTTGTTTTTAATAACTTTTAACACCTTTTTAAAGCAGTTGCAGCCCAGGTGCTAAATAGATTAAACAATTTTCAACAAATTAGTTTCAAATCATTGCAAGTGTTCAATAGCTAAATTATCCTTTATTGTTACTAATTATTTACTATTTCTCAATTGTTTTTTTGGTTGCAATATTTATTGGGTATGAAAATGTTGGGAAATACACACAATTTAAAAACATAAAAAAACATAAACAAATACAAAAAAAACAAAAACAAAAAAAAACTTACATAGTTTCGTGAGCATGTAAGTTTTAGCTTTACCAGTTGGAATATATATATAAAGAAGGCTAAAATTGGCGTGGGGATTACCACATAGAAATGAGGGAAAGTATATAAAAATGCTTAGCTTTAAGGTAAACACTAGTATATAAAAGAAATAATAATAATAAATACAATATAATGAGGAACGGAAGCAGCAATGACATGAATATAAGATATATAAATCTTAAGTGTAATATCATATATATACGTATATATATGCTACATAGATTAATATATATACACGTATATATATGACTATCTGATAAATGAGAAATTGCTAAAACTGATAAAACTTATATCTAAGTAATATATAAAACAAAAAAACATCAAAAAAAAAAAAACAAAAAAAAAAAAGAAAAAAGAAATGGAACTAATAAAGAGAATTATTCTGAGAAATACATATATACATAATCGGAGAGTTTTTAATTTTTTGCAATGTATGGGACATATGTCATAAACGGGTAAGAACTAATTTTTATAAAACAATTTTTAACTTTCGTGAATATACAAATCTGCACACAAAGAGTGTTCCCATGCAGAGTACCAAATTTTAACATTAACATTGATTTTAACAGTAACATTAATTATAGACCCCTGTTATGTGTCTGTAAAATGCACTCTCCTTTGAACTGTTCTCTTTTAGAAGTTTATTCTAATTACTCCACTTTTAATAGCAAAAGCGTTTAAATAAACAGCAACAGTTATTAAAAAGCAAATAAAATTAATTTGAATTACTGCAATCTGCAGATTTCATAAGATAAGTGTTAGCCTCGATCTAAGGAACATTTTAAAGCACCAGAATAAGGCCAGATAAGATTCGAGTTTATCTAAAGCTTGCTATCTATATTATCGAAGGCAGCTGTTAACAGAGTTATTTTGTGATTTTTACAGCTTGTGGACATTTAGCATAGCACCAGAGCAGCTTATCGTATTGCAGCACTCCACATCCACTATCAGTTGTCTATCCGCGCTCAAAGCGAACGGTTGCAGGCAGCATTCACTGACTTCCAATAACATTTACACAGAGAGTAACACACTAGCACACGCCACCTCACACACATACACACAAAACCACACACTCCCCAACAGAATACACGCAGCCGCTCACTCACGAACGCAGGCAACGCATAGAAATCCAAACCCGAGTGTGACCCCAATTAGTTTGAGAAAAATGTCAAGAATACAAACTGGTAAGTAGACGCAGTGCGTGATCAGCTGAGCATAGCAAAAGAGAGCGTGAGAGACAGTACTGAAGAGAGAGACTGTGTATAATCCATGGTGGAATTGTGAGAAGGTGATGCTTATCAATGTGGTGAGGTACCATACATTATCTCACCACGTTTTGCTTTCACACTGCTCAAGTAAGTGTATTGAAGAGAGAGCAGCTGTGTTGAGTACGTCACCTTGCAAATAAATTCACCTGAGTAAAAGCAGCCAGCTTGTTTATCAAAGACACTCACTTCAATATGTTCTTGGGTTTTTCATTTGTGGCGACTTTGTGTAGTTCTTGGAAGCATCACACCCAATCTGCTTGGCCGGACACTAACCCATGAGCATGTAGCCCTAGACTTTGAGCACTTTTACCGTGCACCGCCGGCAGACTTCGAGAGCGAGCTGCAGCAAAAGATCTGCATGAATACACTGGGCTACGTGCGTCTGTATCCCTATTCGAGTCGGGAGAACGTGCGTTTCTATGACGAGGAAGCCCTGGAGGCATCCCGAAAGGATGTGTTGCTCTATAAGAAGCACGGCGGTGGTGCCATTGTGGAGAACAGTAGTTATGGTCTAAAACGTAATCTGGAGTTCATTGTGGATCTAGCTAAAACGACCGGAGTGCATTTCATTGCCGGCACAGGACACTATATTCATGACACACAGGATTCGATGCACTCCAATCTTAGCGTTGAGCAAATGACTGATCTTTACAGTAAGGACATCCTCACCGGCATCGAGGTGAATGGTGAAATGGTAAAATCCGGTTTCATTGGCGAAGTGGCCAGCGTTTACCCAGTTAAAGGTAAGTGGGAAATCACTTAATTTTCTCTCCAATCTCACTTTTCCTTTCTCTTCACAGATTTCGAGAGAAACTCTCTGCGCGCTGCTGGCGAAATCCAGGAAGTGCTGGGCTGTGGCGTCTCCCTGCATCCGCATAGAGTCACCAAGGCGCCGTTCGAAATCCTGCGTATCTATCTGGAGGCGGGTGGGCGTGCCGACAAGTGTGTTATGTCGCATTTGGATCGTAAGTCATAAGATGGACTTCTTTTATTAGACTCTGTTGATGAAGTTGAATCCTTTTAGGCACCATATTTGATATAGATGAGTTGCTGGAGTTTGCCAAATTGGGCTGCTACCTGCAATACGATCTCTTTGGCACTGAGTGCTCCTATTACCAACTGAACTCGGCGGTGGACATGTTATCCGATGGACAGCGCATCGATAATCTCATCAAGCTGATCAATGAGGGACTTGTGGATAGGTTACTCATGTCCCACGACATACACACCAAACATCGCTTGGTAAGATTTACATAGGATAAAAAGTCCTTTTACCCAAATGTGTACTTTTTACAGACATCCTATGGTGGTCATGGTTATCATCACATTCACATGAACATTCTACCACGAATGCTGGAACGCGGCGTCACCAATGAGCAGCTGGAACAGATAACAGTTACCAATCCGGCTAACTGGTTGACATTCAATGCCTAACTTGGCCTTAACCCACACGTATTAAAAAGAGTCTTGTGACCTTCACACCATCAGCTGAGCTGCGTTTGGATCACTTTAATCATTTGTTTACATCTTTGTGTTTAGTGCGTTGTTGTGCTCAACTCATGATAAGATTAGGCAATGTTGTTTGAAGAATGTCCAAAAATAAAAATTAATGGGTGTGTTTTATAATTCATTTATATTTGCCTGTTTTTTATGATCTTATTGCGTTCTAAGAGGCACGATTCATTGAAAACACTTGTTACCAAGTCGTAGTTTCAATAATTCTGGATTTCACTATAAACTTTTGGTTGGCAACCCAAAAATTGGGTTGATTACTATCAATTGTGTGCCAAAACTATATCTCTGCAAACTGGAAAACTATTAAATATGATTACACAGAAAACCAAGTAAGAAAGACTACAGTCGAGCGAGTCAACTGTAAAAGACCCCGTACCCATTCTTAGACGCATTTTACCATACAAAATATGTAATTTTTGACCGATTTCTCATATGGGAGCTATAGGATAGGATAGGATAGGATAGGACTTAGTAAGAATATTTACATTCATTATATACACAAAATATGTGAGTTTAGTTGCGATTGCTCACTTAACGGCGGACCAATCGAAAAAAAGAGAGTTTTAACCGGGGGAGTTCACTCAGAGCGAAGAGCTTTACAGACTGCTGTTTGTGTGATTTCTCGCGGACGCCAGAAGAGCGGCCGCTGGCATCCGCGAACATTCATTTACACAGCGACAAAGATGCTCTGAGCGCAATTAACAAAGGAGAGTAAGTATACGCGACCCGTTAGAGAGTCCGCTGTTTAATGAGACTGTGAATTGTCTATATACTTGTCTGCTTTTTGATTATCAACATCACGCTCTACTGTTATTTCTGTTTGCCTGGTATTACAGCTAAATTTTATGCTGCTTGCAAGCACTTCAGATTGCGACATTTTAATTCCACCCTGTTTCTAATGAAAAACTCAAAAGCGTAGATGATTCTAATTTTAAAAAATATCTTTTATTCTTAAAATCCTATTCTTAAATCGCAACATTGAGTCATACTCCTATTTTATATGCTACTTTATTTATTATTATATGTTAAATATAATTTACTTGAAGTACATGAATACATGAAATTTAAAATAATTAGTTATGCTATTTTTGATAGAAAAATTAATATATATTATAACATATGTTGACATTACTTTTAGTTTATATTAATTCAAGTTTTCCAAAATTATCAAAGTATTCCATACTTACCTATAGTTACCGCTTGACATCTTTAGACTTTAGAAAGAGTATGGGGTTCTTTACTGTCGGCTCGTTCGACTGTAGCCTTTCCCACTTGTTTCTTATCAATTTCTTGAATAAATGTTTTCAAATTAAATGATTTTTATACCGAGTATTTTAAGGGGTGATTTTAGCTGGAATTCAGGATTCTTTTTTAACAATACCGTTTATGGTAGTCAGAAAAAAACTGAAAGTTATTACTCTTTTTATAACTGACCGAAGCCAATCAACTGTTTATTGAAAACTCCACTAAAACGCACAATCGAGTATGCCCGAATTCCCGTATACTCACTGATCGGTAATAGAATATAAAAAGTAGCTTATAAAACTTCTGTATGTATGTTATTTAATTATATTTCGATTTTTAAGCTGTCCACAAATCCGTCAATTAAGCTTTATACCTGTACACTGATAAAAAATGATCGACGTACATAATTCTTATCGATGACCCGTAATGCCTCGATATTAAACCACAAAAAAAGTTTCTAAAGCAATTGCCAAAAATGAACAAAATGTTGTAGAAATTAGAAAATCAAACCTTATCGTTGTTATTATTCAATTGAATGCTACTAAAAAGTCCCTTATCAGCTGTCGTCAGTCGAGATCGACACAAAAGGCGCCGTTTTATGATCATATTTTCAATTGATTTGCTTTATAAATAGTATACAAGTGTGAACTTTGTAGGCAGTTCCACGCGATCGCTCGGCGCTAACAGTAATAAGCCGGAATCGAGAAGTTAACACGCTCAAACATGTCGCAGACTATAAAAATGGAAGCGCAGATCGCACAGAAAATCGGTAACGGAACTGGTAATGTAACTAGTAATGGAACTAGTAATGGAACTGGTAATGGAACCAGCAATGGAACTGGTAATGGTACTGCAAAGATAGATTTGCTCTCCATGTCACCAAAACTAACACAGACTTCGACTGAAGATAAGGAACAAGTGGATCCCTTCTGTGATCCCAAGAACCCGAAGCGTATATCATTCCATGACGTCACGTCCGCTGCCTTCTTGATAAAGGGAGGCGTGGAACGTACTCCCTGTCCGGTAAGTCTTCAGGCTAAGCATAAAAGTCTAAGTTCAAAAGGTTAATGAACAATCTCTAGAGATCCACATCGTCGGAGACATATGGCATGGATTTATATTTGAAGAAGGATTTCCTCCAATACACGGGCAGGTGAGTCCAAAGTTTTTGTTCATTCAGATTTATGTGGTAAATCAAAATAAGAAAATATATTTAAATAACAAGAACAACATTTGAAGATAAGGTTTGTGTCGCTCTAGTATAGATTATATAGTAGCCAACGGTAATTGGGCATTTCAAAGTCGAGCACCTGTGCTGTAACAATCATGTGTGTAATTTATTGATAACAATTGTATTGGTTCAAAGTACTCAAACTAAATTTTGTTGTCTATATAGTTTAATCGTTTGTAAATTGTCTGATGTGACATTATTTGTCTGGCGATAAGACTGGCATCAAATCAATTAATGTACACTAACAAAAGAGTGCTCGACTTTGAATAACCCAGCAGATTATGTACTTTGAATTTTTCATAGAAGGGTTAAATTACTTTTCGGGTAATAGTTGAGGGTACCAGAAATATAGCACAAAAGTTTTTACACAGATAAAAATTATATGTCAACTAAAGATATAAATTTATAAACAGATTTTGCAAGGGATTTAACTGATCTTAGTATTTCAAGACTATAAGTTTTTGAAAACTTCTTATGTTGAGCCCAAAGTTTATAATAAAATTATTTTTTGTAGTGTACACTTGAGTACTATGGTAACTTTTAGCGAAATCTTTGTCAAAAAACACTAATAAAAACTTCTGGGAATTTTAGTTTACCGCATGTGAAAATTTTAAAAGTACAAAATTTCTAACGATAAGAATATTTGGTCTTAGGTTCTAAAAGTTTTTTGCACGTGATTTAAGTTCTTCGTTTTTATCAGTGTACGCAGAAATTGCGTCATGTTCCGTTAAGAATAACCGATAAGATTAACTTTAATCGATAAGAGCATAATTAGTTAATCGCTTGTAATTAAAATTAAATTTAATGGGTGTGTCGTGTGACTTGAAAACCCTTTTCGGATTGCAGCTTCAAGGAACGTGGTGCAAGGTACGCTCTCCTCTGCTTGTCGGAGGAGCAGAAACGCAGGGGAGTAATCAGTGCCTCGCTGGGAAATCATGCCTTGGCCTTGAGCTATCATGGTTGGAAACTGTCCATACCCGTGACGGTGGTGATGCCCACAGCGGCGCCCATTATGAAGATACAGAAGTGTCGGAACTACAAGGCTCGCGTGATTGTCGAGGGACGGGACATGGGGGAGGCGAAGACGCTGGCCATGCGCATGGCCCAAGAGGAGAATCTACTCTACGTGAATGGATACGATCATCCACATATTATGGCCGGACAGGGTACCATAGGACTGGAGATTCTAGAACAAGTGCCCGAACCTGATGCGGTGGTGGTGCCAGTCGGAGGAGGTGGATTAATTGCCGGCATTGCTACAGCCTTGAAAGCACTGTCGCCCAAAACCAAAATAATCGTGAGTATTTCCACATGAGTGCCAAAAGAGAACCAAATCCTTAAGCTCTAACTTTAGGGCGTGGAGTCGGAGAAGTGTGCCAGCTTTTCCAGGGCTTTAGAGAACAAGGGACCCATTGACACGCCCATTAAAAACACCTTAGCCGATGGCTTGGCAGTGCCTAAAGTAGGCGTTAATGCTTTCGTCACTGCACAGCCCTTAATCGATCGCATGGTCATTGTGAAAGAGGAGTGGATAGCTGTGGCAATCCTACGCCTCGTCGAGGAGGAGAAGTGTGTGGTGGAAGGAGCAGGCGGAGCTGGACTTGCGGCCATATTGGCAGGACACTTGGATGACCTAAAGGGCAAGAAGTAAGAAAATCGGGAAACATTATCTCCTTCCCCTCTGATCAATGTATTTTCTTTTTCCAGGGTTGTCGTGTTGCTCTGCGGTGGCAATATCGATACTACGGTCTTTGGGCGTTGCCTGGAGCGGGGTCTGGCCGCCGAGGGTCGCTTGGTCAAGTTTAATGTGGAGGTCAGTGATCGTCCGGGTGGCATCAATGATCTCTGTGCGCTGCTGGTGCGTGTGGGCGTGTCCATAAAGGATATCATGCACGAACGTGCCTGGCTGCGGGATGTCTACACAGTGGAGGTCAAGGTCGTCTGTGAAACCGTGGATTGGGCCCACAGTCTGAAGCTAAAGAACGAACTTAAACAAGTCTATACCAAGGTGCAGTTCTCCGACGTTCCATTGGCCCTCAATGAAACAAGTTAGATGATTCATTGGTTTTTATGTTTTATATAATATATTATTTTATACATATACATATATATCTTAATATAATATTTTTATAGCACAAATTTTGTGGGATTGCCAAAATTTGAGCTTAAACTTAGAGCTTGAATGTAATTAGAATCGTAATTGTAATTATAATTGTAATTGTAAACATAAAAGTAAATGTAAATGTCGTAGAAATGTAAATAGCATTAAATAAATATACAGTTCATTATTTTATATTGTAATTTACAAATGTTTTCAAACTGAAAACTTTCAAGTTTTTTAAGTTATTATAAATTCAAAAACTTATTCTAAGAGTTCATTTATCAAGCACACGTTGAGTTTCGAAAAGTTCTCTGGCTTCAATTTCTCCTGTTTTTTTAATTTTCTCTTTTTTTGGCACATTAAGGATTCGTTACAGCACACAGATACACACATTCACACTCACACTTATACCTATTCAAACGATCAGACACACTCACGGCACACTCAAAATGTACAGTTTAAACGACTACAAAATATATTTTTTATATATATATATGTATATATATATATAGATATAGATCTTTCTTACTCTTTTTCTCTCATATGCTAAAAATATATGTATATATTTGTATGTATGTGTAGTTATAAAGTATTTCTTTTATGGTATTTTAAAAAGTATAGTAAGTATTTTATAAATACAGGCATTTCGTTGTTTAGTTCTAAGTAAAGTGACATACTTTAAAAGCGCTTACTACTAACAACTATCTTGAGTATATATATTAGAAGTAATTACAGATTGAGAAACTAAATTCCATTCAATTGCATTCTATAATGCTCAATGACTGTTGTCCAGACGCAGTATCAGTGCATCTACCACATTATAGATCTCATCAAAGTGTGGACGGGACTCGACATCGGCAGCCCAGCACTTTAGCATCAGGCGATACATCTCTGGCGGCGTGTTCTCCGGCGTGGGCATACGATAACCTGCAAAAGGAGGGAATTACTTGGTTAAAGTTTGGAAAGAAGTAGCAAAAATTTAATACCCTGTAAGCTAACAGTTCTTTAGTTTTGATAGCCCTTTAAGTAATTACTAATATTGTTAAGTGATCAAGAACTTTTAAGTATTTATACTACAGTTTCTGCATGTTATATATCAATATCTGAATATAAGCTAGAATCGCTAGGTCTTCTCACTCTCTCTTCTCACTCTTTTTAAACTCTTTCATGAAATCTAGTATTCCTTATTCGCACTAAAAGTATTCCATACTGCTCTATATCTGATATCAGCTATTTTTTTAGTATCTTCTAGTTTGTTATCCAACTGTACCTGTATCGATGCGTTCTCTGGCACGTGAGTTGCTCATTCCCGAATAGGGAGTATCGCCTTTAGAGAATATTTCCCACATCAGAATGCCATAGGACCAAACATCACATAGAGTCGTGTATTTGCCAAAGTTGAGAGCTTCGGGAGCAGTCCATTTAACGGGTATTTGCTTCATGCCATCGGAGACTGTATTAGATAGAAAGTGAGAGAGATTAACCATGATTAATTAGTTTGTAACTTTAGTTAAAGCTATACTTGCCTATATATTCCTCCTCTTCGCGAGACATGCCAAAGTCGGAGATTTTAACACTATGCTCAAAAGTCCACAAGACAATTGCGAGCAGCCAGATCTCGATGGATGCAATTCTTCGATTCTAGATATCGCATGCCTATAACAGATTTATCAGTTATAACTTATTCAATTTCTGTAGTTTATAAATTTTACCTGCGGCTGCATCACGACACATTCCCATCTGTTGGCGCGTGGAGAGAGCATTGGAGTTCTTGCGGAGATAGTTTAGCAATGAGCCACCTGAAAGGAGGATGGATGAAAGATTAACTTAAAATTCAAGTCTTTGATCTTTCTAAAGAGTGCGACTTTTATGGAAACTTACCTGGCACCAACTCCATGACAATCATAATCGGCTGCTTCTGGACACAGATGCCAATGAGCTTGACAATATTTGGATGATCGTATTGCTTTAGGATGCGGCCCTCTTGGAGGAACTTGCGCTTCTGTTCGTCGGGCAGAGTCATGCGGCAGGTTTTGACGGCAACATCTTGTTTCGTGGACTTTAACTTGGCCTTGTAGACGTCTCCAAAATTGCCCTAGAGCAGAAATGATCTTTAGTTTCTGGAACCCTTTACTTTTGATAGAAGTGAAAGTTACCCTGCCAATCTTTTCGAGAAGTACTACATCGTCGTTGCTTAGCTCCCAGCGTTCGCGGCAGACGGGACGTCGGAGAATGGCACCTGATTTAACAGTAACCGGCAATTCAGAGTGGTATTGGTGCATGATCAGTTCCTGTATGCTGGGAAATGGTGGCCCCTCGAACCGGAAGTGCCCATCTCCCGTGGTTTGCACTATAAAATGCTTATGTCCGTTCCAGCAAACACTCAGTACGATCTGACTCTCCTCATTCCGAATGGTTTCACGTACCAGGAAATCACCATCGTTGTTCAGGAGACGCACTACCTCCTCGCGGGGCAGGACACCGTGGAACCATTCCTCCTCGTAGAGCGGACGATTTGTGGACAGGGAGATCTGTAAAAATTGCACAGAAAAATAGATTAATCATATTGTTTTTGACATTTTTACTGCTGATTAGTGAGCAAAAGATAAAAAACATGCAAATACACAAATTAAATGCTTAGCTCGCCATTTCCATTTCCATTCCCATTTCCACATTTCCAATTTCATTACCATTTCCATTGACTGCCGAACGGAAATGTGTGGGCGGAAAACTCTGTGACGAAAATGCAGGCATTTTTCAAAACAACAAAAAATAGATACATAAGCAAACACAAGTGAAAAATCAAATGAAAATTAAACTCAAAAGGTGCATAAAAAGTATAAATAATCCAAAGTATAATCGAATGTTACTACATCAATATTGAATATAATTTAATGGCCAAAATCTTGATTCAAGGCCTCGACGTTTGACTCACGAATAGCTTTGATTTGGGCCGCTTTCTGCGAACCGGCGGTATGGGGCGACCGGTAAACACAATGGTCTCAAAGATGCCACAATCGGGGGCACCATTGCCACTGCCACTGCCACTGGCGCTGCCACAAGTGCTGCTCTGACCGGAAGTACTGTTGCCACTCATTATGGAAGACCAGAGCCAAACAACTTGCGCAATTCACTCGATGACAAGGGCAGTATAAAAACACTATTTATATTACACGCAAATAATTTCCACACAAGAATTTATTTCACTGGTCAAACGAACCCCAAACATTTCTATAGCGGCTAATAGATAAAACCGTCTGCCATTAAACGTCTTAGCCATGCGAGAGTTCTCACCGAAATGGCTAAAATACACACGAACCTATTCAGGGATTTGCGCAGTTCTCTCAGTAAAAGTCACTCGCTCTCTCTTTATTTTTCTCTCGAGACATGCATAAGTAAATTTAGCAATGGATCTGCGTGGGTTGCTCAACAAATATTCCTTAGAATATGTAGGTGATCGTGTCGAAAGAAAATTATATATTAGTAGTAATAAGAAATCTATTTCTGATAAGTTCTAACCAATGGGAAAAGATTTTTAAGTAAATTTTTGTATTGAATTTTTATACTAGGTCCCTTATATAGAATATTTTAACATTGTCGTTCTAAAAAGCAGTAAAGTAGGCGTGGCAGGCCCAATATGTGTCTATTTGTAAGTAAAATCAAGAGTCGTTTAAAAATACTTAGTTATATCTTGATGAAACTTAGTTAAGATTCGAATTCAATATTTCTTCAACCAGTATATATATACTTAAATGAATTGGATCGGTTAGCTACATCATATAGCTCGTCTACAAACTGTAGAATGAGTGAGTGTGAAATTTTGTTCGTTTTTTGAGCTATCTCAATAAAACTGCGGATTAGCATTGTAAGTATAGTGATAAAACTTCAATTGAATCGGATTACTATATCGTATAGCTTTCATAGAGCGAATGTTCCCAAGAAAACAACAAATTCTGCATATAAAGTACAAAATGGAGTAGTATATACAACAAAGATTGGACTGTAAAGTCTGCACAGTTTAGGAAATACTCAGCATAACAGACACGCCCTTTATTTCTGGTACATTTTAAACATATTCTCATAAATCTATAATTTTTAAACTGGGTTGCATTCGTATAAACCGAACTCTAGGCCAATTTGAATTTTTAGTTTTGAAAAACTAATAATTCCGTACAAAACCTTTAATTTCCTATACAATCTTTTGAGATTTTCCGCATCGTTGTCAAGTACCTTCTAAGCAGCCCTCGCTAGCATTAATGTGTGAGAGCTAAACGTGTGTTATTTTAGAATTTTGTCGTCAAGTCTTCTGCTCGACGACGCGTTCAATATTGAATGCAGAAGTTGAACGAAATGTGAGTTGAACATGCAAATCAATCAACATGCAGATTGATTGTGGAAGCTACGATCTACATAGGCAAGCGCTGTGATGCAGTGACGCCATCTGGCGGTGGTGTTCATTTAGATACAGTTTATGCTGTAGAGGGTGCTGTTGTTGACGGTTCGGACTTGACCTTAGCTCGCTACTCACACTCGCCGCCAAGCTGGGCACACAATAGCAGTGATCCTTAATGCTGAGCACATCATCGCTGCTGCTGTCCTCGTGTTCACGATCGTGATCGTGTTCGTGATCGAGATCATGATGCCGATCATGATTGTTGAGCTCATCCGCATCATCGTCTAGCTCCTGAGAGCTGTGCATTTGAGAGGAATTCGTTTTTTTCTGTCCACAAATACGTAAGGCTTTTGGTTTGGTTTTCACAGCTGGACAATTGCAGAATTGCTCGGGATCGAACGGTTTTTGGAGTTCGGACTCAAACTCTTTAGCAAAATCAAGGACACTTTTGCTAGGATGGATGCGACGTCGCTTCGTGCACTGTTTACAGGGCTTGGAGCGCTTCAGTTGGAAATTGAGCAATTTGGTGCGGAATGTATTTTTAATTGCTTTTGATTTCTTTGGCATTTTTGGCACTTTGAATTTCAGTCTTGAGGTTTCTTTGGACGGCGTCGTTGTCGATGCGGATGCGGATGCTGATGCGGAAGCTGATCCAGAAGCGGATGAAGTTGTTGTTGTTGTTGTTATAGTTGTGGTGATTGTGCTCGTTATAATTGTAGATTGACTAGGAATGTGATTGTTGTTGTTGTTGTTATTGTTGCTATGATGAGTTGAAGTCTCCTGGGGTTGGGAGTGATTGGGTTCATCTACTAACTCCTCTGCCAGCGTAGGATTTTTAGCCATGCGGGCCAAGGGAGATTTTGAGAACTCCTTAATGTTGCTTATGATATTACTAATGGACTTTTGTGTGAACGATAGTGAACGTTTCTTGGCACTAAGCTGTGAGGAACGACACTCGGAACTGGAACTGGAACTACGCTTTGCCAGCCCATCGGAGGCGGCATCGTGCTCCGTAGGGCGACGAGTTTGCACCTGAGCTTCCTCGGCACTTTCGATGGCATTTAGATCACTTTGGACTGCTGTTTGTATGCTACGCTTGAAGCGATCATCCAGTACACGATTCAGTTCATCAATCCTGTCCAGATGAGCATCAATGGAACTTTGTGGTTCTGCTCGAGATTCCAACGGTTCCACACGATTGATTTCAATCTCGATTTGACGACACTTGACCGACAAATCCAAGTCCTCTTCACTGGCTATGCTATCTACATCCGGATCCTGGGGTTTATTATTGCTCAGCTCCAGATCCGCATAGATGTGATTGTTGTTAGTGTTAGTAATAGCGGAATGGGGAACGGTAACGATAGCGGTAGTGGTAGCGTTAACGTTAATGGGATCGGACGGCTTATCGTCCTCGCCCAAACACAACATGGAACATTGGGTGCGTCGTAGGCGTGGCAGTGCCGGCGGCAGAGAGCTGAGCACGATCTCCTCGCCGAGATAGTGGACACTGGCTGCCAGACGCAGTGGGTTAGTAATGGGCTCGTAACGTGCATGCGGACTACGCCCATCCGTAATTACCGAGAGCGATCCGAGGCTTTGGGAACGCGGTTGCATCTTGGAGAATCTACCATGACGTGACCTAGTCATGGGTGTCGTTGGCTGTGGCGTCGATTTGCGCTTAAAGTGCCTACCACGTCCACGGAGCAACGTCAGGACGCCACCCCGACGCATTAGCTCATTCACAAGGCCCAGACCCGGAGAGCTAGTGGAGTTGGAGCGCTGTTGTTCCAGCAGCAGCGTCCCACGTTAGATAAGAGTGTGTTAAGAGAAGAGTGTGTGTATGTGATGGGGGAAGGAGCAGACCAGTTATGTGTCATAAGATTAGTTGTACCCAAAACCACTACTACATCTATAGATTACCAGACCCCGCTAGGAGTGATCACCTACCTGCTGTTCATTGTTGAAGCCATGCTCAATGAAGTTCTGCTCCAGCGAGAGATGATCATCGCAGCCAGAGGGCAGCTCCTCACAACCCACCTCGTTCAAGGCACACTTGATCATGTCGACCAGTTTCTGTTTCTGCTTCTCCTGACATCGCAGCGCATTCAGATCCTTTGACTGCCGACTGCAATATTAAGAGGATTTGTTATACGTTTCCATGATTCTTAAAGGAATTCCCTTCGACATGCTTACTTCTGACTATCCTTGTTGGATTGTATGCCATTGGAGGCGCTGCTTCCATTGGATATTATGCTGCCATTGGCTACGGGTGAGCCACCATTCACATGCTCAATTACCTTCAGTTGTCGCTCTTGGCACTCCTTCACCGCCGACTCCAGCTCCAGGAGACGGGTGCGCAGCCAGTCAACGGTCAGATTGTCGACAGTCAAGGTGCTGGCTGTTAGCTTACCGGGGATATCTTCGATCAGTGTCTCATCAAATTGAAAGAGCAGCGGTGTTGTGGGCGAGGTTCTGTAAAAGGATCGGAAAGACAGAGGATTAGCATTAATGGTAGAGTTCAGCAAAAGGATTAGCATTAATGGTAGAGTTCAGCAAAAGAATTGGTTAGGAAACCAGTAAGAAGGGGTTCAGTCGAGTTGCCTTCGTTCTTTTTAAGTACAGGGTCTAAAAAGAGATTTTCGAAATACTTACTTGTGTTTCTCGGTGAACTCCGCGTACTCCTCGGTTGGATTGATGCCTCCTATCACAGTGTCAATGCGTTTCTGGATCTCCTTGAACTTGTCAGCTGTCAGATCACCGTGCTGTGCCGCCTCCAAGAGGATGTTGCGCCACAGGAGTATAAAGCTCTCCTGCACGGACTGTTGGTGCTCGAGGAGACCAGGCAGAAGGACGGTGCGGAAATCCTTTTCGACCTCAATGGCCTCGGTGATCGACAGCACGTACTCGTTGTGTGTGAGATGCAATTTGCGACAGGCCTTCTGATATTTATCTCGCACGTCGTCCAATTTGCGACCACTACGACCAGGAGCTTTACGGGGAAAGAAGAATTTATCACAAAATCGAGAATAAACTTTGACTTAAGTTACCTTTTATGTAGTGCTCCTCGAAGCGCGTGCGTAACGTCTTGTAACCTTCCAAATGTTTTTGGTATTCGCTCTTCTTTCGCACCACTTCGTCTGTTAACTGAAATACAAAGAGAGAAGGGGTAAGTGGGGGCTTACAAAGTGGGTGGGAAAGGAGGTTTACATATAGTATGTCGTTACTGTTGTAGCAACACGTGTTGACGATGTGCCATTGAACCACTTTCCCAAGAGCTTAACCAATTACATCATTTCAGCTTTCGTCTACATGTTACTACATACGCATGCCATGGCTAAGAAGCATGTGCATGACTTTAATATACCCTGTACATATATTTTGTAGAATCCCTGCAGTTTATATAAATTAGTTTTAATCAAAAGTTTAGTTAAAGTTATTAGTCCTTCAATGAGAATTTTTCCAAATAGATTGAGTGACGAAAGAGACATGCAGCATACCTCAAAAAGGGTTATAGGTTATTTAGGATTATTTCTTTATTTATTTTATTTTTATTATATTTATTTATATTTATTAATTTAGTAATATTAATTTTTGAGTCGACTTGACTAGATACATTTATAGTTTATTGTATCTAGGGATACTTTTTGTCGCTTGTAAAGCATGCATACCCATTTGCCGAGAGCCCAGGGTATTATAATGAAACAATGTCTATATCTATTACAGTGATCACTCACACTAGTTAACTTTCTATGCAATGTATTTTCTCACGGATGTATACAGTCCCTCTCGCTCACTCTTTACCTGTCTCTTTCTTTCTCTTTACTCTCGCTCTCTCTCTCTCTCTGTATGCCTCTGGTTTATTCGACTCTCTTGGCAATGAGTGATAAGTGAAGTGACTGGCCAAAAGGACAAATGACGGCAACATGCAGCTGAGCCAACATCCGTTAACCGTTGTCGTTTTACTTGTTGCTGTTGTTGTTGTTCTCAACAAAAATCAGCAACATGGCTGCAACAAAAGTGCAGTTAGTCCGATGTACACAGCTGCAACTGTGTTGCTGCCACAAAGTTGCTGAGTCACGTAGATCTTAGGCCACAAAGAAACAAACATTTAAGCAGCAAAAAAAAAACCTCGTCTAATACCCTGTAAATGCGCTTAGAACGGCTGTAGGAACTACAACAAAGAACTACTAAGTAACCAATTTATAGAGTATCTTTAGTCGACTTGCTTGGAAGATCTTTGAAAAGCTTATGGACTTTGGCACCAACTGCGGAAGACAGCAAAGATTAATTGATGTCATTCTGTAGCTTCAAATGAATTTCAAGCTGTGCCAAACACTTGAAACAATTCACATTGATTAGTAATGAAATTCAAATTGAAATTAATCGAAAACAATCGAATAGAACAAAATTGAACAAAAGCTTGCCAAAAATAAAAGACACAAAAACAAAACAATAACAAAAACGGTTGACCCACTTCGAAATGTATCTGTATCTGTAGCTGTAGTCGTAGCTTTAGCTGTAGCTGTAAATGTATCTGCTGTAGTTGTGGCTGTGAGTTGCCATTGAAAGTGTTTGCAAATACTTATAATGAATTAGTTACAATCCACTCGTCGTTGTGTTAACAATAATAATGACACAAAACAGAGTAAAGTTCTGGCCAAAAAGTAGCTGGCAAGTGGTTAGTCAACTTTCAATGAATCTTGTCGATAACTTTTATTTGCAGCTGTTGTCCGCTAATTTGACTGTAAATGTTGTGCTTGTTGTTGTTGCTGCTTAGAAAGAGACAGAGACAGAGACAGAGACAGAGACGCAGACAAGACAACACAACACAACAACAACCTGAAAGTGGGTCACACTGCGCGTATTTCTTATTTTCGTATTCCGTAGACTTGGCCACACCTCAACATCCCCCTCCGGCACACCCTGATCATGATTGGACTCGCACAATGTTTACAAATGATTGCCAATTTTCCTTGCCTCGACTTCATCACAAGTTCTGGCTAGGAAAGTTTCGCTTGCCGCTCTCTTGGCCACCTGCGCAACTTTCTTTCGCCGCCGCCGCTGCTTAATTGGCCAACAGCTGATACCCGTTCCCAGACCCGGGTCCCAATTTTATACACTCACGCTTGGCCAAAGCGAATCAAACCAAAGCAAAGCAAACGCATGGCATAAAAATGTTCGATTCGGCGAGCATATGCAAATTTGGCGATGACCTAATGGAAACTGTGACAAGTTCTGCCAACTGCCACGTTTTGTATTAATCAGCTTAATTTTATTATTATTATTTTTATTTTTTTTTGCTTTTTTTTTGGTTTTTGCGATTATTTTCTTTTGGCCGAAAGCAAAATATAAAAGCATTCACTAATGAAATAACAAACAAGAATACTACGCTTATCGAGCATATTCGACTACGGGTTGCGCTTTTACTAGATAAAGAAAATATAAACAAATATATACATAAATATCTTTGTATATACACCGAAATTAATCCCATTTGATTTTGTTTATCTTAGTGTAGTAAATTTGTATCTATACGTTTAAAAGTAGAGCAAAGATGTCTGCGAATTTTGTAGATATTTTATTTACACTTATTACAGGGTATAACAGCCCATTAAAATAAGACCTGTCGTAAGCCATTAAATTGCCATGAATAATAAATTATTATTGTTAGCATTATTTATACAGGTGTCAGCCGGCTTTGTCCGTATTTCGTAGTAATCATGATTGAATCATTCCACTTTTTTCAACAGAATTAAATATTAATTTAAAGTAACTGCGACTTTTTTATTAAGTAAAATTAATTTTTATTCTTTTAAGGGCATTTTAGAGAACTAGGACAAAAGGAAAATTAAACAATTATTTTTTAAAACATAATTTCTTGCACCAAATCAATTAGATACAGAATTTCTGTTCATTTTTTCAACAAATCAGATACTAAATTACTTTACAGATCTTTGAAAGAAATCTTAGATGATATCACACACTTGGACTCGGACTCAGACTCAAACACAATCATGACAATGAGAAATGAAAAACCAATCGTTTAGTGCTCTTTTAACCCAACAGAAAATAAAAAATAAAAACTAAAGTGTCGAATCTATAAGAAACTTGTTCAATGGTAACAATAAGGGTGACACTTAAAAAACAAGTCAATCAAGCGAAATTCAATTCATGTCGACACATTCAGTGAAATTGCCTTTAATAAAAATAAATTTGTCAAATGTATTACAGAGTCGTGACGTAATAAAAAACAACAACAGCAACAACAACAACAACAAAACTTAAACCAAACCAAAGAGAAAAAAAAAGTTGATATTTGTATTTTCGGCACTTTTTGGTTGCTTCTTTTATGACGAGGGCCGCGCGTGAGAGAGACTTGCTCGGCTTAAAATTTGAATAAGAAAACCGAGAAAACAACAAAAAAAAGACAGCGAGACATTTTCCTTTTCGTTATGGACTATGGTTGAAATCGTTTGGGGAAAATCTATTCAACAACTAGCTGTGTGGCATTTTCAATAAGCGCCACAGGCTGTGCCACAACTTGGTTGCATAATCGATGACAGCCATAATAATAACGATAACGATAATGATAATCACTTGACTTTATGAAATAACATATATATTAAGGCGTTTAGCTAGCAATTGCATATTATGCATATTTACAAAACAATATTAAGCAATCTGACGTCGCGGTTTGTGTCTCAGCTAAACGCTGGTCAATGAACTTGTTTAACACCGAATACAATGGACACGCTAATATTTATGGCCAATATCAGATGTTAACTGGAATCTAACTGTTAGCAAACTACGGTCTGTGGCTTCAGCTATTATAGGACTACAATGCTATATAGTATATATATATCTTTTTTTATCATTGAAATATAGATACAGTTATTTAATTACGTGTCGGGCAAAAAACAGTGAAAACGTATCGCGAATTCATTGAAATTATCATTTCTCATTTTGTTTGCCAATTTGCATGTCATTTGTTGTTGTTTGTGCCATAAGTGAAAAGAGCGTGACGTGAAAATAATTGAAATTTATTCCAAAAGGTTTTTTTTTGGCATATGATTGACAATATTGGCAGTAAGCGAAGCTTTGTTGACCATACCCAATACTTTCTATTTCTTTGGTATGCTCGCAAAGAGCAGACAAAAGAATAGAATGGTAACGTATAGTTTAGTAATAGCGACAATCAAGTGAAAGTTTTTTGTGAAAACAAATGGCTAACGATATTAAGTTTTTTTTCTTTCTTTAGCAAGTTTTTTGCTTGAGTCTTTCGTTTTGGTGGCAGAACTCAAATTAGGCAATAAACTCTGCTAACTGAAGAAGTTGCTAATGAAACACTTAACAATATACTATGTATATATGGTAGTAATACCTTGGTTTTTTAAATATTTTTAAATAACAAGAAAGGAAACTTGTACAATTCTAGAATTATGTAAAGGTAAGTTTTCAATTCCCTTAAAAATGTGTATATTTTTTTTGTAATTAAGTCTAACAAGCTTGTGACTGTACAATAGCATTATTGACAACATTTGGACAAGTTATTAAAAGTCATAATGTGTAGCTAGAGAAGTCGGTAGAATTGATGTCTGCCAGTTCTGCTTGGGTTTCTTAATTTATTTTTACTGTCCCTTTCCCGTACGTACCCCTTTCCCCCCAAAACCTAATGCAGTACTTGCGACGAGGCAGAGGCAGAGGCCCAAAGCTAAGTGGCAGGTACACAGCACCGGACCGAGTTGAAGTTATAGCCATAAAACATTTTGCGACGCGCAAGCGCATGCAGTTAACAAGACGAGTCGAGTCGAGTCAAGTCGAATCGAGTCGAGTTGAGTTGAGTCGAGTAAAGACAGAGTTTGAAACCGAACACGAACACAAGCACGAACCTCAATCCGAACACGAATATAAAACTGGCCCTGGCTCAGAGTCGAAACCCAGATCCCAAAAACGCCAGACTTATTGCCCATTGCTTTGGGGCATTTGCCTGGGCCTGGTTTAGTTCTTTATTGTTTTCAGCGCATGCTATCCTTCTATACCTATCCCACTCACACCTGTATTGCACTCTCTTTTTACCTGTGTATGTGTGTGTGTGTGCGTGTGTGTGTACATGTTGCAGACTTGTTTCATAACTGGTCCACGATTCTCAGAATTGGAGGAACAAAGGCTGAGGCTGATTTTGATTTTGACCGACAAACGTTGCCTGCGCTTATTGTCGTTCTTGTCGTTGTTGTTGACTCTACTCCTGCTGCTCAGCTTCAGCTTCAGCTTCAACTTGGCTAACAACAACTCCAACAACAGCTACAGCGGTGGCACAAAACAAAAATGGCAAAATGTACTTGAAATTGACTGAAAAGATACGAGTATGCCGCACATGCGCGTAGATTATTATGAGATAAAGCCAAGTTTGTGGCTGTATCGTGTGTAGCTGTCTGTATCTGTGTGAGTAGTAGACTCTTGTTTGTATTTGTGTACGAAGTGCCGAGATAGATGAAAGCAAATGAAAAGGGTTTTTCTACCTTGGAGTGTTCTTAAATGTTAGAAAATTTACGAACTGCTTAACAGCTGGGTTGCCACACTACATAAAGATTTTTTTTAGAGAACTTAAATATATATGTTAAACCTCGATTAAATTGGTATTACACCACATATATTTATAAACTTTTCAGTCCAAATATGAGCATTTGACAGTTAATTCTAATCGTTTTAGTTCTATTTGGAAATCGATTAACCAAAACTTGTTGACCACTTCTATAAGCCCCCGCCTCCACAGAGTGTTGCACGTTTTAAAGAGAAGCCACAGCCTCAGTGGAGTCAACGCGACTTTACAAAATACTCGGTCTTGTTAAGTTGAGGTATTTGACATAGACAGAATAATTCACACCAGATACAAATCGTGGCAAACTTTGAAGTTGTTGCTTCTAGTATTTATTGTTATACGTGTATTCGTACATGGTCTGTCACTTATTTTAATTGTTTATGGCTCTGATGCCGTTTGTTATTCCCCTCTTTGTTGTTGCTGATGATGTTTTAGTTGTTGTTGTTGTTCTTGTTTTGGCATCTCTCGTACCAGTCTGCGCGAGGGCGATCAACTTTGTCTCAACTTTTCAGATTGTGATTATTTTTGCGACAATTTAACTGAACTTTGTGTCGGTATAAAAGTTTGTTATAAGTATTTAAGTATGCTATATTCATATATATATATATATACTATATATATATATATATATATATATTTACATATACCAGGTTGATATGTGTGTATTTGTACCGCATAAATGAGCAATGGAATTAACCGGTTTTATCAGGCACTCTCAAGCAGTTAATATCTTTGCTTTTGACGTCATTGTGTTGTCCCCTATATGCGTATCTTGTTATTATTAACACAAATATAGTAAATAAGAACACTTTAGTCGCTTAGGCTCGACTGCAAATTACCTAAGAAGTAACTGCTGACATAAGCTACGAACGCCAGGTGGCGCCACAGCTGCGTTTTCCACTCAGAACTTTAAAATGTAGTCAATAAAATACTTTTAATCTAAATAGTGGTGTATATTATTAACAGAAAACTTTAAATTATTATGTATATGTATTGTAATTTTTTAGATGCCATGAATTCTTTAGTATTGTAGTATTTTATACTAGTAGTATTTTAGTATTTATATCGAAAAGAGTAGTATTTTAGACTAAAATACTATTTTTACCAAAACTAATAATGAGTATACTAAGTGAGTATATTAAATATTACAAATCAATTTGTTAATTTAATATTTTTGCCATTTTATTTAATTTGGTGGTATTTTTCTAAAAACAAATGTATAAGAATTCACGTTTTGAAAGACATGACAAATACATAGTTTCTCAAGATAAAATTAAATTGATCACAGTTCCAAGAATTTTTTCTCTTTCTTCAAACAAATTGAAAGTTAATTGAATTGTCTGAGACTTAAATTTGGACAAACTTATAATACCCTTTGGTACCCCGTTTGAGACAGGGCTTAAACAGCTTGCGCAAGTTTCTTGTTACTTCACTCCCCACTGGAAATTCCAAAGTAAATAAAAAAATCATTGGCAATAATTACTCAAATTGACAAATAGGGAAAACGAAAGCATTTATTTTGATATGATTTGTATTTATTTGTAGTTGTTGTTGTTGTTGTTGTCGAGAGCTGTGATTAGACCACTGCAATTAACTTCATTTAGATGACAATTAACAGATAGTAAAAGGCAGGTGTTGTTTGGTTTTTTTGTTTGTTGTTTTTTCATTTATGTATTTGTTTGCTGCTATTTTATGCCATTTAGTAGTCAATTTTCTTGGCAATTGCGAATGCAAAACTTGCCTTGCATTTATAAGTAGTTGGTAAATAGTCATTAGATAGATACTTAAGCTGATTAGCTGACGAACACTAATTAGTTCAGGTGGAGAGTTAAGTGTATTGAAGTCGGGCTACTTTCGCGGTCGAAAGTTTGTGTGGATTCATATAAAGAAAGAATTACTCTTTCGCAATAATTGACTGCAAATCGCTTCAATTAAGCACTTGCGAGAGCAGTTGCAAAGACAAAATCACACACACACACACACACACACACACACACGCACACACACATACAAAACAAGAAATGGAGCCACCAAAACAAGAACCAGAAATAAACATTGAAGACGTTCAGGTTTTTTTGTTGTTTTTGTTGTTTTTATGTTTGTATTTCAGAGACTGCTCCACTTTCAGTGGAGTTTTCTTGCTGCCGACACGGATATGGATTTGGATCTGTGGAACACGAAAATCCGTCACGAATGCGAACAAGTTCAGCTGACAATCAGCTTCACTTTGATGCATTGCGCATTGCCACAATGCCACATGCCACAAACCGCATGGAAAACACGCCTCAAAACCCCTTTTAAGCAAAATTCCATATTATTCATACCGCTACTGACCTGAGGAAATTTTGAAAAAAAAAAAACCGTTCAACTTTTTGCACAATTCTTAGCACAATCATGGCCATTGTTGCTCTTTGTTGGCCATTGACACATGCTCATTGTCTCTGGGCCATAAATAATCAGAGCCATGTGTAAGTGACTTCAAAACTGCAAACACTAAACTGTTCAAACCAAATTATACTGAGTTGAATGGTACTTTGTCAATATTCGTTGTTTCATTTATGAACCCCAATTTCGAACTCGAACTCGAACTCGAAATCGAAATCGCCTTGACCAAACAACGTAGAGTGCGAATCTGTACTCGTACTACTTTATGTCTTATGTTGTCAAAGTTCAATGCCATATGGTCTGCTGGGTTGGTCTCTCACTCGCTCTCGCTATCTCTCACTCTCTCTCTCTCTTTCCTTCTCTTTGTCATCTTTATTATGTATGTACATGTGTTTGTGTTTGTTCGAGAAACAGCAATAAAAATTCATAATAATATGAGGTATGCCAAAAAACTAAACCTCAGAGAGAAAAAAATAAAATGAAATGAAACGAACAACAACCGACTAAAATGTCAATACTGATTTGAGGTAAAGAAATTAAACATACCCTGTAGATAAGTTATACATTTAAAGTTTAAATGATAACATTTATTTAAACTTTGCTTAATTTTCTTACCAAACTTTCCATACAAAGAAAAGAATGCAACGCAATCTAAAGTATGGAAAACGAGGTTTGCATAAAGAGTTCATTAAAGATTATTGCTATAAGTTTACGACTTGAGTATATATGTTAATATTTATTAATTAAGAGGAACATATATACTTTCATGCATGTACTCTGATCACATGCTTTGCTGATCTTAATGAACTGACACCAAAAAGACAATTCACAGAATTACAATTTACACTAAAGATCAGAAGGTTAAAAAATGCTTTCGTTATTAATGTTAATTATTTTGTTGGGAGTTGCAGCAACTGCTCGAGCACCTCTCGTTTGCCGAGCCCATATCTGCTTAGACTCTTGTGTAGTACTACTATATATCTTTTGTATAATTCAGTTGTTTATTGCTCTTGTGTAAATGTTGTTTTTGGTCTTAGTATGAAAAGCAAATTGTTTAACTGCAATTTGCAGCTCAGTCGTTTTCATTCTTCTCTCTCCCGCCCTCTCTCTCTCTCTCTGCCTGTTACCTTCGCTTTGGGGTTTCTTTTTCTCTTTCTTTCTTGGGGGTTTTTTTCATGTGCTCTTCAAGCCCGTCGCAATCGACACTTGAATTGTCGTTCAAGTACATTTTAATGAGCACAAACAAACAGTTTCGTTGTCCTTTTTTTTGTCGCTGTATTCAAGGTGAAATTGTCAAAGAAATCGATTGATTTACAACAAAAACATTCGTACGTTGATTGAAAGATAGAAAGAATTGAAAATGGAAATAAAAAAAACAGAATGGCTGTCGGGGTCACAACCACTGTTGACATGACCCGTGCCCACACTTTTGTGGTTTCCAAGAGTGCCATCAACAACCGCCAAAGTCAGCTTTAAATGGCTGGTGAAATTTTGTGGCCTTTTTGGCAGACATTACACGGTGAATTGAATGCAGACGATTCTGACTCACACTCATAATTGTCTAAAATTAATATCATGCTTTTATATCCGACTTAAGAATGCTCTTTTTGGGGTTTGGGGAGACTTTTTTTGATGCTATACTGCGCCATTCTTATTTTTAGTGTTAGCTATAAAATATTTTCAATTTCATTTTCAACAAATATGAATCTAAGTTGTGCTGTGATGGACCTGGCAATACCCTGCATTTCATGAATTAAAAAACTCTTTTACTTAACTGAAAACTAATTTTTATAAAGTATGTTTCAAAACAGGTGTCAAAAAGTTATAAATTATGCAAAATCAATACCCTCTTCTACCATTTGCCTCAACTACAGGGTATTAGGAAAGTGAGTGCCAACGGTTTGCACATGTCTTGAATGTAACAAACAATTGTGGCGCTATTAATTTTGATTCCCACTGCATTTGCAGCTGTCGCACTACAGACTCTGTACAGATTAGTGCCAAATAGAAGAAGAAGAAGAAGAATTTCTTTTCGCGGCATACCCGTCGGCTACGTAATTTGCTAATTTTGTTTACCCAACAATACGCGGACCACAATTTTCAGAATTTGTTCAACCCCAATGCAGATACGCACCCCACTGAGTCTATAAGACCATAAATTTTCATATTGTAAGCAACATGGGCAAATGAATTTCCCAATTTCCGACAGCTAAAATCAATAGTCAATATTATTTCATTTTATGCAGAATTGAGATAAAAAACTGTTTAGACTCATTCTATATAATTTTTTTTTTTTTTTCATTCTATTCTACTTTTTGTTGCTGAAGAATGTGTGTAGAGCAGAGAAACAAAAGAGAAACATGGCTTGCATTCTTTTAAAGCTAGTGCTTACTGTAGCTAACTATATACATTTTCTATCATCGTTTAAGATTTTAAAGTATATATTTCTTTTCATTTTGGCCCCGTTCCAAATTAGCAAAAAAGTATTTACGCAGAGACGCAGAGATAGCAGCCTCACTTGTGTACCCCTTAAATTGTAATTGTAACGGGTATATTAATTGATTAAAAAGCTGTTATCAGTGTACTCAAAATCTTTTGTGGAAGTCGTGTACAAGTTATATTTTTTACAGGATAACTTGTAGTCTAGCAGCTTTATTTAACTTGTTCATTCTATACCCTTGTCATTTTCACCATCTCTTGCTTATTTTCCATTTTCAAATTTTCAACCATTTTCAGTACGTTTGCCGTCAACAAATAATAATATCTTTGCTGAGTTTCTTCGCGTTTTTTTCTGCTCGTAAAAATTGCCTTTTTTTTTAAGACGGAAAAGCGAAAGAAAAACTCCGTTGACTGCAAGAAAAACATCGTCGCCGAATACTGTTCAAAGACACTGTGCCTGTGCAAATGAGTGAGGCAAGTGTAGAAGAATTTTGAAGCAAGGAAAGCGACAACTTTCGCATTTTTTGTGGGCGTGCCTGCTTCAGTTGATACGGCAATGATAGTTCCTTCCCCAAGCATCACCCGCATTTTCCCCGAGTTTTTCCTTTGCAATTAGAGGGGAATTACAAACAATAATGTTTTCAGTTAATGGTCGTTGCGTCGCCATTGCCTTTCAGACAACGCCAAGTTGGCTCGAACCACAATTGCCAACCTCATTCCCTCATTCCTCATTCCTCGTCTGTCTGCATAACTTTGTATATTAAATGTTTGGAGGATGCTTTAAAAGGATGCCACATGAACATGTAGATTCATTTTCAATCTACATTTAAATTAATTAAATTGCTGGTCATAGTCATAGTTGGAGGAGGCTGTTGAGTTATGGCCTCCATTAGTTTAATCGAAAAATGCGCTGCAAACTTAAATCAGTCAACAATTCATGACAACGCCCCCAAAGGACTTTTTCATAGATGGAAATTGCAATTGGATGGCAAAGGCTTTAACGGTCAGATGTTACCACATTGTACCAAATATACACACACACACACACAACACATGCAACGAGCTAGTAACGTACATGACATGTAGCCAAAGGTCTCCAACAAAATTGTTGGCACTTGGCTGCGTTTTTGGCCTAAACAAATTGCCCACAGCAAAAGGACAGCTACAGTAGCTGAAGCTGTTTTGCTGCTGTTTGTGACTACACTGGTAAAAAAAAAGTAGCACTAAGAAATTTTGCTTATAAAATCGGTATTAACTTATATTTTATAATTTTGCTAAATGAATTCAGTTTTATTAAAGTTGATTTTTAAATAAAATTAAATTAAATTAATTTTCCGAACAATTTAAACATCAAAAATGTTACTTTCCATTAAAACAATTCTAAAAATTTATTTTTTTTATTTTTATTAATTTTTGTATTATAGTGACTCTTATGTGTGTAACTTAATTTATTGACCTTTTGTAGATAAAATTCTTAACTTTATCCTTTCGCTACTAAATTGTTTTAATTTTATAAGCAATTTACTTTTTTTAACAGTGTAAAAATTACTGTTATTTCTGTTGTTGTTGTTGATCCTTTTCCCCTTTCCATTGTTGTTGCTTTTAGTGCTTTTTTGCCAGCCGGCGTCGACATTTTTGGCATTATTAGAATTTGGTCGAGTGTGTGGCACGGAATGACTTTCATGCATCGCAATGAGTGTCATTCCCTCATTCTGTCCGCTTGTCAAATCCCTCTGCGAACAATGTAAACTGTTCACTTTAGTCGTTTGTCATGTGCTCAGTCTGTTAGTCCGTCAGTCTGACACTCTGACAGTCTGTCTGTCACTCAGACTTGGACACAGACCCAGACCCAGACCCAGACCTAGACCCTAACTCAGAGTGAGACCCCGCCCGCACAAGTGCCCTGTCTGCCTTAACCCTTTATTGGCCAAGAATTTGGTTTGCATTTTATATTTTCCTTTTTGCGGTTATACGCGTTGTTAGCTGGTCTTAACTTCATTTACGAAGTGTGGTCGAAAGAAAAACACCCACAGACTAACTGATTTGCAATCAACGCGCAGCTCAAACAGTAAGGGGTAGGAAGCCAAATTTCGACGAGGTAGTTGCGGGAAGAATTTAGCCAAATTTAGTAAATTGTTTTGTTTTTAATCAATCTCACAGTCGAAAAATGTTATCATTTATATTTTCTGATATGAGCACTCAACTTAATCAATCTCTTCATGAGAATGTCAGATTGATTTTAAAGTCAAATCGAAGAGGAGTTGTAGAATATAATGAGTTAAATTTTGCAATATGTTTTTTAGGCTAATCTAATAAACATTTTAGCAATATTCAGTCAACGACGGGTTTCAACAAATGTGTCTACATCTCATATACATCTAATGTATACAGAATATTTTTGGAAATTAGCAGTAATCAAAGAGAATTTGTCGTCATTTGCCGATCTACGAAATGAACACAAAACATTTGTTTATAAATAAACACACACAACATTTTATATATACCTAAAAGCAATTTTTGCCGACGCTTTCATGTTTATATTCGTTGGTTACGTGGGTGTGGATCCAACCAGATCTAGGAGCAGGCTCGGCTAATTTCTATAGCATACAGAATACAAAGAGAAAGAAGAAGAAGAAGAGAAAAAAGACCCAAGAGTGTACCACACCTATTCCATAAACAACAGCAATAACAATGGCAACAACAGGCATGTGAGATCAACAGACCTAATTAATGATATTTGCTTTTAATTTATTTTAAGAAAATACAAAACAAAGTAGCAATTAGGTCGTTAAGATACCCTATAAAGCTCAAAATAACTTTAGATAATTTTAATATATATAATATATGAAGAATTGGAAGTCAATCTGAAGATACTTTTACTAAGACTACAATTTAATTGACATGACTCTATCTAAGATAGATTAGTATATACCCTATACCTTACCCATTCGACTTTTCGTTCATTTACAGGGTATACAAAAGAAGTCTTTATTAAAAACTATATCAAAGCTTGTGGTTTAATGTACATAAAATGTGATTATAATTCCTAATTTACTGTGCATATGACAGTAAAATGCTTTGGTCCAAACAAATAATGTGTGTTGTTTTCCGCTAGATTCATGTATTTACAAGTAAAAAATTATTATTCTAAATTTATGAGCTGAATAAATCTTGATATGTAAGAATGATAAACCGTTTAGTAATCGCTTGGATTTTAACGAATTATTGGTAGTTGGCAGCTTAACAAAAGTATAAATTATGATGATAAAAAAACGTCATAACAAATTTATTTATCATTCTAACTAGTTTATTCCGATGCAAACAGTTTTTAAAGTAACAAATGGATTTAACAAAAATTGCATTTGACACCTGAAGGGAAGTGTGAAAAAGTGTCATCAAGTGTAAACTCTGAGGGCAAAGGTGTTAGGGGTGTCTGCGAAAGGTCTTCAGGGTGTACCGTAACCGGTTGACGGAAGTAATCATCATCATGCTTAAACTCTAAAGACATTGTCAACGTTGACTTTGGGCAAACCACAGGCATTTTGCACACAATGCAATTGCAGTTTGAACTTTGACACTAAAATCCGGTACCGACAGGGACTGTAACAGCCACTCCTACTCCGATTGCAGTTGATGACGTAGATGTCTCGCTGTCGATAAGACCATGTTTGACTTGCTTGGCAGTTAATAGTTCCGCAAACAGACTGAAATCTCCCCAAAACGAAAGTTGCCCAACTGCAAATGCTGCAGACGAGGCAATTGCTGCTGGAACTTGTAAACTGGCTGCCAAAGCCAAAGGCAAAGCCAACACCGATACCAATACCAATACCACCGATACTTATAGCAATACCAAATACCGATAGCAGTTTGAATCCATGGCATTATATTGCAATTATGCGAGCAACCCCAACGGAAAAGTTCCCCACAAATGTTGCGCTGGGTTTTTCCACCCTTGGCGTCAGACGGACGTTGCACGCCATGACGTCGCCACGCCACGCCACTCCACGCCTCACCCCGCCAGTAAGCCCCCTATTCCGCCTCTACTGCTCACAAATTTCGCTTTTCGGCGGCAATTTATGGGGCTAGTCTGTAATATCTGGTAGTTTCTGTTGTTGTTTCCTTGTCGCACGCGACCCACAACAAACTTGGCCAGCAACAAAGTGAAACATGGCCACATGTTTGTTGTCAACAAATATCAGCTCTAATTTTTATGCTGCGTGCCACTCGCTGCGACTTTGGCAAAAGGAACAGCAACTTTAGCTGCAACTTCAGTTCGAGCTGTTATAAAGATAAAATCATACGACTTACATGCAATAGCTAGCCAAAGAGACTACAAATACAGATATAGATACAAAAGTATCTGTGAAATTGACTTCGCTTAAGCAACAGTGTGTGCTTTGCTCTTTGACTGTATCTCTATCTGGAAATGTATCTCTGTCTGTTGCTCTAGTTGTTGCTGTCTTTTGTCGCAATGTCAAGAGACGTTTCCAACTTTTTGGCCAGACAGCAATTACCCAAAAGTCCACACTTGCCGATTAAAATTGTTTTCAATTTCAACTTTTTGCTTTTCTAATTCTTCGTTTTGATTTCTATTACAAACAATTAAAACTTATTTTATACACAGTGGAAACTATTAAAAGTTTGTTTAATATGCTAATTTAACAGGTGTCTCGAGATACTTTTGGTAAATGAAAGTCTAGGGTATCTGCAGCATTATAAATATAGTAAGAAAGCAATAACTTAGTCTGTAGACCAATTATGGGCACTTGAGAAGTCAGACTACAGGTCAAAGCAGCTCAATTAAAGGCCCTCAGTATCAAGTATCGAGAGGAGTAGAAGGAAAATGGGGGAACGACCCTGAAAGAATTCGACTACCATAAAGATACAAACAACTAAAGGGAGTTTAAGAGCTTGGCATTTCGTTTTCAAGAAAGCATAACTTTGGCGCCGTTGTTTAAATATTGTGGGGCAAGTTGCAACCCTCGTCGGGCATGACCCATTATAGGGGCTAAGTACGGAACAAGAGTTTCAATGAAGTGAAATATACCCTAAGTATTCTACACTGAATACTCTTACTACTGTATATATTTACACTATATGTATCTTTAAGTGGCATTTCGACTCTGGGGCTGCAGCCATGTGCATTTGTAGATACTTATAGATAGATATGTGTATACTTGTACTTGTACAATAATGGCGTTGCTGCATTCGCACGTATAACTGAAGTTGTTTTTATTGAAATTGTTGTTGTTGTTGTTGTTGTTGTTGTTGTTTGCTCGCTATATCTTATCGCCTTATCTGGCATACCAATGGCACTGTCTGACCGTGCAGTTGTTTGCTGATGCTGCTGCTGCTGCCTTTGTTGTTGTTTTATACATACACATGTATATAAAGATACTTCAATTGAACCTACAATTGTAATTAATATGAGTATGTGACGTCTCACACATTAGACATGGCAAGAGGAGGGTGTTTGCTGTAACCATAGAGGGGAAATGGGAAAGGGGGTGGGGGGGTGATGGGGTGCTGCCTTTCAATGCTGTCGACTGTCAAATGGAAATGTATCTTAGCCTTAGAACTTTGTGCTAGCTGCGCATTTCAGTTTGCTTTCTGCGGTCTATCAATAAATATGCGAAGCCCCAGCAAAGCTGACATGTGTGTGAGTGTGTGGAAAATGCAGTGGAAAACCGGTGGAAACCCACCCGGAAGTCAAATCGCAGTCGCTGTGTACAGGGCACTAATGCGTTTTCTTGCGGGGGTGACTGACAACTAAAAGATACAAAGATACATTCGACCAATTTCATATCCATTAGCCATGCCTGGTGGACGGGCGTCCTTAAGTGTTCTCGATTAATAATCGTGTCAACGACAGTTGGTCTAATGTCTTGTCCGACATTTGTCAAAGCCCTCAACATATGGGGGACAAAGTATCTGAAAGATATTTTGCGATAGTTAGGCCACACTTCCAGCTAAAGTCAAAACATTGATGTCGAATGCTGACAATAATTTAATAAATGATATGAACTTTTATGGCCACTGCTTATCTTTATGGTAACAAGGTATAAAACACTCAAATAAGAGTCAATTCCATTTTGATAGTGTTAACAGTAAACTAAACTATAATTCCTAGAACTCAATTAATTTAAAAGCACTTAGGAACTTCCCGTCTAAATGCCTCAATAATCAATCTATTCAATTGAAAGTTATGTACATGCATATATTCTGCTCTATTCTCATTCATAACCGACTTGTTCCCATTTCAATCGACAACAAAAATAACAATTTCTTGTTGCGTTTTTCTGCCGCTTTCCCGCGTTCATTTTTCCAACTGTAATTCAACAAGTTGAGCATCTTGTAATTGTTGTGCCATTGCGCAAATATAAAAGAGTCAAAGTCCAAGTGCAGAAGACTGGGAGCAACATCAAAAAAAAAACAAATTCAGAGACTTTTTGTGCACAACTTAGTGTGTATACTTCTTGTGGTTACTGTTGCAGCTAAATCGTTCTTTTTTCATCAGATTGTCAATTGAGTGAGATGCGAATAAAATAGACGGAAAGGGCAGGAAAAGCATGACAAAAATTGAATAAGTATCTCAAATAAGTATAGCCAAAAAAATTAAATCCGAGAGCTATTTTTACATAGTTTTAACAATAAGATAATAAATAATTTTGAATGAAGTTTGATTAGAAATAATAAAAAAATTTTAATTAAATTTTTCATTATTCAATTTTTGACTATTAGTTATATTCACTTAAGTTATTATGTCAATTCCTTAAATTTTCACCTCTACCCAAAACTAAACTATATTTTTTGTTTCAATAATTAAGCCGCGTTCTACATATTATACTCAATGCTTAAAAAAAAAAAAAAAATATTTATTGAATTAGAGAACTTGTTTTTCGCTGATAAAGGCAGCACAGAAAGGCGTAAGATAAATATTTGCAGAACATAAGTAGAGAAAAAACATAAATATTAATATTACTGGGTCATCGTCAATATTGTTGTTATTGGCAAATACAGACAGACATTTTGGCGGCCATTTTTGCTGTTATAACATTTAGGAGCATTTGTCAACTTTTCGGTTCCTTTTGTTTAGCTTAATACCAAAATGCAAATGTTTGTTTGCCCAAGGCAAATATGGAAATTTCTAGGGCTACCGTTGTCCATATTGACCAGTGTCTAGATATTTTACCCCGCTGGGTTAATAAACTTGTTGCCGCAATGATCATAAATCAACACTTCTTTTGATTCTATTCACTTCATTGTGGGCTAACAAAAGGCATTTGCCCTGTTCTTCTTTTCCTCCAACAAGTGCTTACAATCATTTAAGCTGCTTAGATAACAACCTGCTCGTTAGACCCTGTACAAGTTGATACTTGTGTTGTGCTTGTATGTCGGTTAGAAATAAGTGTTTTAAGTACTACCAGAAAGAATAGTAGGTGAGCTTTTTTGTTGGCGTAGAATGTTTCTTTGTGAAGTTTGAAAACTTTTCTGTATAATTATCCTTGCATTTGATCCTAGGAAACTAAATGAATTATACTCAAAACTATAGAGCAGACTCTTATAACCATCAGTTCAACATTTTATAGACTTGCAATCTAAAATTTCTCTATAAGTTTTATTAGTTTTGAACCCTGTAGTACTCACATGATTCAAACGTGCTGCAATTTTGGCATGTTCCTCCTGATACGCCTTGCGTGCCTTCCTCTTGTCCTGCGAGAGATGTGAAAGTTTGTCGCAAACAACTTCGAGTTGTTCGGCATTTAATTTAAACTGTTTTGCCTGTTGGTCCAGCTCATCCATATAGGATCGCCAGGATTTGGTGATGAGGCTGCCTGAAATTACATGGAAAAGGGTAACATAAATAAAAATTAAAGGAAAACTCTATTTTCCACTTGTTTACAATTTAGTGCAAAATATTTATCTTGTGACTCACAAGTGATCGAATGTCCGCTTCTTTGAACCTTGGACATAAAAGTGCAATTTGCAACAGAAAACTTAAAAATAAAAACACTTTAAATGATTCATAAAGCCTGAAATTGTTTAGTTTTGCATAATAAGTACGTACGTAAATGTAAAACAGTTAAAATATATAATCATTATATAATTTGATAATAGCCCAAGCTAAGCTAATTGCCAACACAGTGAGTATCTGGCTTAAATATAGTGGCAAAATGTATTTTCTTGTTATTTTTTTGCTTTGTTAACTTTTAATTCGCTTAAAATTAGTTGAAATCTGTGTTGTTGCCGCTTCATTTATTTCACTCAAATGATCATTTGTAGTCGTCGATTCGAATCGAGTGGCAAGTTCATGGTCAAGGTGAAAAGCCACTTAAAACAGGCCAACAAAATCGCTTGAAAAACTTGTGTATTTACAAATAAAAATAAAGAAAGAAAAAACAAAATCAAAATCAAGTAAAAACAATTTGCAGGCAGCTGTTGTTGCTGGAACTTTCAAGCTAACAGCCCAGAAATGCACTCAAGAATTTGTCTTAAATTGTGAACAGATTTCGTGTTTGTGCATCCAACAGATACATTTGTATTTCAGTAGCGTACTAAAGCAACTGACACTGGAAATTATAGCAATTATTTATGTACGTCTGTGTAGGATATACTTAAGTTTGTGTGAAGGTTTGATTGTGCCAAAGAAGTGGAACTGAAAGATGAAGAAGTGCGGGAAGCAGCAGCTGCCTCATGTCGACAGTTTGATGAGCTTAGGCTGTATCTACAAGATACACGTCAGAATGCTTTTCCAGCACAATTAGCAAACCGACACATGAACTGTACAGATATATAGACTTCGAGAGATACCACACACATGCTTTGGACCCGCCTGGCCATTATCTCAAATCGTCTGTAATAATCATCACGCGTTCTAGTTGAAATTGAAATGTGATCAAATCACGCGATTTATGTAGGCGTTTAGTGCTAAAAGTGAATGAAACTAAAATGGAAGCTAAGATCTGCAAGCTGACAAATTCCCAAGAATAATCTATCCGCCATTAACTGCACTTTGGACTGACCAAAAGTTGATTGACCATGTTGGAACCCGACAGTTGGCCAATGGCCAATGGGCAATCAGTAATCGGCGAAAGTGAAAGCTTTTTGGCTCATCACTCGCTTCAGGCTTATCAAACAGACTTCGCTTGTGACTAATGTCAATACTCAGCTCCACTGTGGCTTAAGTCCAGGAATTTCCAAGCAGATTCCACACACACACACACACATGAGTGTCTGTAGTGTTGTGTCCACACACCAGACAGCTCAGCGAAAAATCCACAAATATTCATTTTTTATGACGTATGAAAAAGTCTGTCACTATCAGTCTTTATATATAGAACACTATCCCTAATCATAAAACTTAAATACAACTTTTTTGCAACAATAAAAATGTCAATGCAGCGAACATGTGTTTACTTAATAAACTTTACCAAAGTATCTGACGCATTTAAGATACGTTTACAAATAGTTACAACTAGTTTAACTTTAATTAACTTAAAGATTTTAATTCAAATAGTTTTTGATTCTAACTTTAACAGAAACAATTGTTTATAAGTAACAGATATACCGATTTCTGGACAATTCAATTATAATGATGTCAGAAATGGGCTAATCCCAGATATTTTAGTAAAGAGTAAGACTTTTAAAACGATTGTTATATCTAGAATGGTGGAATGGTACAAAATATTTTACAAAAAATATTTAGAAATTATAGTAGATTGAAAGTTAGCAAAGTATTTTTTTCTGTTCTGAGATTCAGAGCTTCCGAGTAAAGTGATGCAAATATCATTAACATACAAACAAGTAAAATTAATTTTCTTAGAAACTTAAAACTTGTAGATATAAAACAGAAATAGAAAATTAATTAAATGTTCTTAATTATAATTTTAACAGGGTCTGATATAAGTACCAAATTGCTTTATCTATCAATTTATAGAAAAGCGATAAATTCTAAATGTGAGTTCTACAAAAGTTTATCAAGTAACATGGATAGTTCTTTTATAGTAGAGCAATCAAATTGATTAGAATCTTATCAAAGCAAGGTAGGAGAGAGAGGAGAGAGCAAAGAGGGGGAGAGGGAGAGAAGCTTACCTTGCATTTCATCAGCCCTATCGATCTTGAGTCCCTGTTGAGCGACTGCTGCCAAACTGATAGCGTATTCCTTGTCGCATTTGGCCTTTAATTGAATGGATCTCTTCATGGTCTCCATGAGACGTAGTTCTGCATCTTGACGCACGATCAGAGCCTCGTGGGCGGCACGGCTCTGTAGGGCCGATGAGAAGCCCATTTTGGCTTTTAAATTTTGTTTCGATATTATCGAAATTTATTATAGTTTTTTGTTGTTTTTTCTTGTATTTTCCAATGAGTCACAGTTGCATATATAACACTTGGGCCAGGGCCGGGCTAAAATTGAAACAGCAGCAATGGAAAAAACTTCACTTGAGAAAATTGCGCAATGCACTCATACACTCACACACACACATACACTCGCGGCACACAGATACAATACAACAGAAAAGCGCAGACATATGGCAAACACTTGTTGCATGCCAATATTTATGGCTATAAACATGTGCGGGTTATTTCCACAATCTTTTTTTTTTTCTCTTTCCTTTTCTTTGACACTTAATCTTTTGGATCGGACTCTGTGCGCTCTTTTAGCCGCATTCGTTATTTTTGTCACACACTTTGAGATACAAATTTAAAGACTCGCTCGCAGCCAAAATAAACTTTCACATGCAATTGTCGCTGTCGCTTTTGCTGCTCGTTGTTGTTGTTGTTGTTATTGCTGTGGTTGTTGTGTGTTTTGCACTTTTCGCGACATTTGATTAACGACAACAACATTAAGGCAACTACCGGCTTCCAAAAAAATATAAATTTATATATACAAATATATATGTGAGTATACAAATACTTTTCTGTAACACTTGCCCCTAATTAACGCTTTACTTTTTGGGCTTGGTCATAAATTTGCATAATTAAATGACATTTGAAATTAAGCTTTAAACTTTATGTGCTTAAGAGCGGATGATGTTCGGTGTTTCGGTGTTTCTTTGTTTTTGTTGTTCGGTTCAATTGAACTTTTCTTAAGAGATCTTTCCAAACTGCGACGCAGTTGTTGCTCTTTTCATGGCGCAGAGTTAAACTTGTTTTTCCCGCTTTCTGGCGAGCAAACAAAAATAAACATTGGCCGAGTCGCGTCGACTTGCGAGGCAGTCAATAAGGAAACGACGCGACGTCAGCAACAGCAGCAGCAGCAGCAGCAGCAGTGGCTGCAGCAGCAGAAGCAGTAGAGAGTGCGGTGCAAGTACGTATATTTTACGGATACATAGATACTGGTACTGATACTACGCCAGACTGCGCTTGCCGCAACAACAGTTTGATGTGTCTTGTCTTGTGCTCTGTTGTTTGCCTATGCGTGTTGTTGTTCCTCTATATTGGAGTTACCAAGTCAACTAAAACATAAACGGGTTAGACAGCCGCTGCTGCTGTTGCTGCCGCAGTCGCAGTCGATGGCGCTGCAGCAGCCACCGCCGCAGGCGCAACCGACAGCAACAACATTAACTGCGATGGGGAGCATCTGCACTGAGAGCGCAGCAGCAGCAGCAGAAACAACAACAAGAAGAACAACAACAAGAAGAACAACAACAAGTACAACAACAAGGAGATTCAAGAAGAGCGAAGAGAGCGAGAACGAAAGCACCGTTAGAGTTTAGCATAAATCATACACAACTCCATTTGCAATTTGTGTAAAATTAAATATAATTTCTTTTGGATTTTATTAAAACACTTTATGAACTGTCACAGTTGTCACAGCCTATCCCATTTATCTTGGCGGTGGCGTTATCATTGTGTAGTGAGTGTGTCTGACAAACAGATCATTTAAGAAGTTTTATTGTAATAGTAATATTGTAACTGTTGAATACTCAAAGCACACGGTTACCATGGGGACACGTTTCGTAGCGTTTAAGATGCTTGACCGTCACATGGCCAAAATCACTGAGAAATCTCTATTGTTGCCAGCGACGCGTTCCGCACAAATATCAGAATTAAATAAGAGAATCGAAAGCGACACGTAACGTAACGAACCGTTTGCCTCGAATGCTCAGCGCGAACTGAGCGCCGGGCGAAAAACACGACAGAGACAACGGCCTGAAACGATTCTTCGCCGCGAGCGAAAATGCGGCGAGCGTGAGCGAATTGAGAGAGCTAAAGCAAACCGGTTGAACGTAACCCAACAAGCAAACTGTGTAGTGAAATGTGTAAACTGAAAAAACAAAGAATGAACTTTAAAGCATTTCTGTAGAAATCTTTATATCGATTTATGAAGTCAATAAGTTTGTGTGTTTGTAAGCTCCTTAAATTTAATAAATTGTTTTGTAAAATACATAATAAAATGAGCACTGCGAATCGAATTCATTTGGCTGAATGCATTGCTATAACAATTGAATTTGAGCTGGTTGATATAATCAATAATATTATTTGTTTATCTTTAAAACATCTATCTAAACTATGAAAACATAACGGATGGCTGAAACTGCTGTCATTCATGCGAAACTGTAGCTTATCATCTTTGGGAAATTAAATGATGGTTTTATCGGATCTCGAATCTTTGACGCAGTTCCATTTCCCCTCCTTGGCACCTGCACAAACACAAGCCGTAGACACCCTTTCAACGAATGAGGAAAACAAAATCACCTGATATGCGGCCAAAAACAAAGGCTATAAATTTGCTACCCTTGGTTAATCAAAACAACCCGCCCTCTATTATAGCCCTGTAGTAGCCTTCTCGACCCATGGAAGGCAACAGGAATTGCATGTGGCCATCAAATGCATTCGGGTAATAAATTCATTAATAAATGGAAATGCGAGCAACGCAGAAACCTTGCGGACGTTCTTTGTTATTCCTGTGGTTCTGGACAGGAACAGGGACGGAGACATGGAAAGGGACTCTACTCTACGTAATGTAAATGTTTGAAATGTTGTCCAGAGTTTGCCTCATTCCAACAATGCATATTGAAATTGCAGGCAACATTGATTGGGAGTATAGAAAATTAATGGTGCCGTTGTGAAGGACGCAGGAAAAATCCCTAGCGATTGGCTTTGATTTCATTGGCTGCAAATGGTCCAGACCAGGCCAGACCAGACCAGACCAGACTAACAGCCTGTTGCCCATTTAACAAACTCATGGCTCATACCTCTAATTTTGAACCTCGAACCTCGTCTGGTAGTCTTCATTGTTCCGTTCGCCATTCATCGTTGTGTTTGCTTTCTTCTGGGTTTTAGGATGTTTGCCGTTGTCTATGCGCCGTGCAATGTTTATTTTAGTTGGTCCCAGGCACAAAAGACGATTCAACCTCATAAACTATTTATTTTGTCGGCGACACTCCGTCCGTCCTCCACTCCGTCACTTTATGGCCGCAATTGTGGTACTTTTGGTATGTGCGATGAATGTTGGCTTTGCAGTTCTTTAGATCAACCTTAAACCATCCTTATGCACAAAAAAATATTCACAATGTCCCACTTTCTCAGGTTGTTGCATAATTCACTTGCTCAACAGCTAATTTTAGCATATTGTTTTCTAGTCACCCATAAATCTCAAAAAATGTTTCGAAAAACTATTCGAAAGCATAAAATTTCTATATATTTAAAGAAAAAGTTCATACTTAAGCTACATATATTAAATGATCAATGGCAAATTTCTGAGCCAATTGAAGCTAATGAATAAATTACGCATGCAATACAATAAAGTGAATTCTATGAGAAAAGTTCAAATCGCTGTGAACTTTCATTCCATTTTACTACTGCACTGAGAAGAAAGGAACTTGTGTCTTTAACTATAAAAAACTAATTTCACTTGTTGAGTAATACTGCTCTTGTAAATTGTTAAAAATAAAAATGAATAATACGATGTGAATTATTATAAATATATGCTTAGGTACTGTTTCAATTGGGTCAAAAATGGCTCTACTTTTCTTGGTTTCTTGACTCATCTAATTTTTTTTATATTAGCTTTTTTTTTTAAGCTAAAGAATTGTTTTTTTATTGCTCTCTAAGTAAAAATAAAATTTTATTATAAATGATGTTTAAATCTTAAAGTGATTTTATAAAAATTGTCGTTGTTTATAGAGCGATTTCACCCATCTCCTCCTTTGCTATCATTCTCTATCTGCTTATAAAATTTCAGTGAGATCCGACTACTATATCATGTACATAGGAACAATCTGTTGGAGATAATTGGTATGAAGAACTTTTGTTTCTTGTCATTATTTAGTAATTGAAAATTAATTTAATTAATTTTTGTTTAATAATGATAATAATAGATTTTCAGCTGAACATTTTTGAATCTTGGATCATTGATGAAATTTGCTCATTTTTAATTAAATCGTTGAGCTTCTTGAAAACAAGATATTAGTTGCTTCGAGAGTACCTTTAAAGCGGTCAATGAAGTTATGTGTACTTTAGTGGCAGTAGAAGCAGCGTGTCTGACAAATATTAATAACACTCATACCTGAATGCATGTGTATATGTGTATGTGTTTAAAACGTGCTCAAGGGAGTATGTGTATTTATGTAGGTATGTGTGTGCGTGTGTGTCTAACTGACACCTGCTATGCTGCTCTGCGTTGGAAAGTATCGGTTGCAAACAAAAGAGACGACAGCAACTCCTTGCTGCTTAGCATTCCACTCAGATCGGGAAGCAATCGGGCGAGCCGATGACCCATCAACAATATCAACGTCAATTTTTTGTTGTGTGTAAGAATTTCAATTGTTAGCAGCAGCAACAACAACACAACAGTGACAAGTGCAGTAAACAACAACAAGAACAACAACAGTATTTTTTTTTTATGGAAATTATAAAACTCTTTCCCCAATAACCAACTTAAGTTTTCAATAAATATTTTAGAATTTCTGTGAGTACAACTATGCTTATGAATCATTCAATTAAACTTTAGCCATAATTTAATCAGAATAGGTTAAATGCAAAAACCACATTAATGACTTTGGTAAGCATTAATCAGAGGCTTTATAAACTTCCAATAGAATTTTCAAAATACATCTTAGTAAGTTGATTTTGGAAAATAAAAATCAAAAGTGCTCAAGTGACTGAAAGCAATGGCAACTAAAATGTTTACGAGTTTCGCTTCTTGCAAATTCAATTCATAAATTGATTCATCAATTGACTTTAATTAATGTTAATTTTTTGCCTTTTAGTTCAAAGAAATTCTACAATATTTAAACAGAATAAGAGTCAAACGTGTTTGCAAAAAAGATTTGAATAAACTTTTAAAGAAGGGCTTATATAAAGCTATTATACTATAAATTACTATTTAATTTTATAGTTAACGCAAATTAAACAACATATTGTATTTGCAGTTAAATCTGCACATTTATCAACACGTTCACTTGGGATCCGTGGGTAGCTTGAAGCCCACCAGGTCCGCTGTTTCCTTAACCGTGCGCTCGCCGCGACCATGATACTCCTGGTAGATCTCGTTGTATTTCCGCAAGCTGCTCAGATACGTTAAGTACGTGTGTCCTAAAAAGATCGCCTCGTTGCGGGCCTTGCACAACTGTTGGTCAGTTGTTTCGAATTTCTTGTACTGCGCCATTATGTAGCGTGCGGCCAGTGAGTTTTTGACGGCGCTGGGGTCAGAAACTGATTGCCGCAGCTCGTGCAGCAATGATCGAAGTACTTTTGTTCCAGACATGCTGTGGAGATTAAAATATCATGTAGATATTGCAATTTTTAAAGAATTAATAATATTTACGATTATGTGATTGCCGAAATAAACAGCTGATGTAAATAGCGTTGCCACCTGGTAATATTGTTGAAAGCAACTCTCATTAAACAGTCCAATATTTTTACGGTCACCCTTATTATTTATGAAAACCTTTTCTTAGCGGTTCACCTCTATGACATTTTCCAACACTATAACAAAACGTAAACAATAGAAAATTGCATTGGAAACAAGAAAGAATGCTATAGTCGCCTTGACCCTTTAGATTGACTAATACTAAGAAAACCACAGGTAATACAATGAGTACTTGATTCAAAAGGCTGTTTTGCCATATTTTCAAAAGGTAACTAGGTTAAAAAGTTATTTTTTTAAGAACTTTTTAACCGCGTTTAATGAAAACCATAAGATACAGCCCAGACTTTTTTACAAGGTTCGTCCGCAAGAATCGCGGTCCACATCCACATCCAGGACACTGAAGCTCTCTTTAAGCTTTAAATAATCCGTTGGGTTTATTTCTATATATGTACATAAACACTACAGACACTCTTCTCTACTAAATTAAAGTCTGGCAGCTCCGCAGTGACCATCAGCTGTTTTTTGTTATTGTACGCATAATTTTTTTTTACGTTTGTCGTTACAACATGCGTTTATTATCACACATTCGAAAAGCATCGACACAGGCTACACGCCGCCGTGTGGTCATCACAGGAAGCGGTGCAGTTACTCCACTGGCCAACAATGTGGCCGAGTCGTGGCAACGTTTATTGGCCGGTGAATCGGCCATTGCCCGGCTAGGACCAAATTTTAAGGGACTGCCTTGTCAAGTAGCCGCACAAATACCAAGGGAACGTTTGCAGATTGATAAACATCTGACCAAAAGTGACTTAAAATTAATGAGCCCCGCCACACAGTTCGCCGTAATCGCTGCCGACGAAGCACTGGCGGCGGCAAAACTTGAACCCAGTGATCTGAGTCCTGAGGAGCGGGAACGTTTCGGGGTGTGCGTCGGCATGGGCATGTTTGATCTCTCCGAGGTATATGGCGCTTATCAGCAACTTCAGCGTGGCTACAATCGAGTCAGTCCTTATTTCGTGCCGAGGCTGTTGCCCAACATGGCATGTGGACACATCAGCATGCGCCACGGACTACAGGGACCTAACCATTCCATCTCCACAGCTTGCGCAACCGGTGCTCATGCCATTGGCGACGCTCTGCGATTTATACGTCATGGCGATGCTGATTTGATGCTAGCCGGGAGCGGAGAGGCTTGCATAGACCCCCTATCGATAGCCGGTTTCTGTAGATTACGCGCACTCAGTACTGCGTTCAATGATAACCCGACTTTGGCCTCCCGACCTTTTGATAAAGCGCGTGATGGCTTTGTGATGGGCGAGGGCGCGGCTGTGCTGCTTCTGGAGGAATTGGAGCACGCTCGTGCCCGCGGAGCTCCCATATTGGCTGAGGTATTGGGTTACGGTCTGTCCGGGGATGCTCATCACATCACCTCACCCAGCGATGATGGAGCCGGTGCCACCTTAGCGATGCGTCGTGCCATTGCCGATGCTGGCTTAGCTCCATCCGATATTACCTATGTGAATGCCCATGCTACCTCTACGCCTACTGGTGATCGCATCGAGGCTCATGCCATTGGACGTGTCTTTGGCGAGCACAAGTCAAAGGTGTTTGTGTCCTCCACAAAAGGTGCTCATGGTCATCTACTGGGCTCTTCGGGCAATCTGGAAGCTCTGTTTGTGGTGCTCGCGTGTTCCGAAAATAAATTACCTCCATCGATTAATATTGACAATTTGGATGTAGATGTCAATGTGGTGAAGAGTACTTGCAAATGGTCCGAGGATCAGTCCCGACGCATCGCCCTCAAAAATTCCTTTGGATTTGGTGGCACCAATGCGTCGCTCTGTATTGCCAGCTACTCGGAGTCCTAGAAATTATTTAAGTTCTGTTTTCAAAAATTTGTTATCCGTTATCGTGTGTGAATAAAGACTTTGTAATATAAATCATTTGGTTATGGTTTTTTTTTAGGAAAATTTTTAGTTTTAAAACTTTATTTGGAAAACTTTTCGGTTTCTTGCCCCGCCTTCATTCCCGCCCAACTGCCAGCGTTCGTTCCTCTTTCTACTTTGTAAAAATGTATATGCGTATTGTATCGTGCAATGCGCAGATTTCGTACTATTTTACTGTATATATTTATATATAGTTATGTGTATATATATAATGTATATAGCTCTGTTTGATTTGCTTCTGTTGCTTGACTTTCGGTTTACTTTTACTTTTTACTAAACAAACATATTAAGTTGTGGTCGTTTTTTATGACATTAGTTGCTGGATTTTCTCTTCTTTTTTTTCCTTTTTTTATACTTATGTTTTGTTTTTAATTTAAAGAATTTTTTTATTTTACAAAATTACTTAAGTTTTAAAGTTAAAAATACATAGATTGGCTTACAATTAGAATTTCTTTATAATCAATATTTATAAATGTTTTTATTTGCTGTTTTTTTTTACTTTTCTCTTTTATATTTCTTCTCATTTATTTTCATTTGGGTTCTTGATGCTGATCTACTTTTGGATTTTAGTTGTCATTTGCAAAAATTAATATTGTTATTATGTAATCATATTATTCTCAATACATTTATAAATGTATGCTATGTGGTTTAGTTTCTTAATCATGTATTTTAGGCTTAAATAATATGATCTATTTGTGTATGTGTGTGTGGGCGTGTGTGTGTGTGTCTGGTGTGTTTTGTCTGTCTATAATATATCGCTTCTAAATTATGCATTTGCAATGTTTGTATATAAATTATGAAAATAAATTGTATTCGAAGTTATAAACTTTATCCCATTTACTGTACAATTTGTGGTAGTTTCATTTTTATCCGATTTCTTTTTAGTTACAGCGTATAATTAATTTTTTAAATAATCTTGCACGTCACATTTAATAACAAGGTTAGTTTTTTAATTTGTGTTTGATACTTAAAGCATTAAATCAATTTCAAAATATCTTTCTTCGTCCATTATTTGCATAATCAAATTTTAGATTGAAGAATATCTCAAAACTATTATGGAGGCCATTGAATTTCAAATTTACGTATCTGGTTTTTTAACTAGCATTATTTGACCAACATTTGTGAAACCTAAAGGCAAATTGCAGAAATTACAGTTTAAAATAAACCAAAATAAAAATACAACACATTTTAAATGATTACATATATGCGTTATAAAAAATAATATTTTTAAAAAATAATAAATAGGACAATGCATAGAGAAATGTTTTTTTTTTATTTTTTTTTTTTTTTTGTCAGTAAAAAATGCCTACAACACATAAACTAATATAGAAGCAATGAACTTAATCCTTGAGTTTAATTAATGCAATGTCCAATGTGTCGAAGTTTTGTTGATTTCTCTTTTGTTTTTGTTTTTTTTTGTGTACGGTATACTGAGATTTAAAAAAATTTAAAATTATGTAAAATATTAATAAATATTTGATTTGATTTCTTTTGCGTCGTGTTACCTATTGCTTTCGATCTTAACACTTATTATCTTACTATTTGTTTTATTTTTGTTTTGTTTCTTTTTTTTTTTTAGTTTTTGTTATTTTTTAAAAGACATCTATTTAAGCGCTAGTAAAGTGGTTTTTGTTTTGTGGTTTGTTGGATGCTGTCTGTGGTTGTTGTTTTTCATTTTTGTCAGTTAGTCAAAATGGATAATACCAACGTCATATAGTAAGTATAGTGATGCTGTAACTCTTGCCTACACTAGATGTATGTATGTACGTATGTATATATGTTTTGTATGTACTTAGTAGTATGTACTTTTTGACGTTTTGTGTATTCTGTATGCATGCGGGGGGGAAGGTGTGGTTTATGTATGTGTTTGTATGCATTGTATGTACATGGCAAGCCACTAAAAGACTGTATCTGGGTCACTAGTTTAGCAATGCATCCATTGTATATGGAAATGGCGGATGCTGTTGCTGCTGCTGTAGTTGCTTCTGATGTTCGAATCTATTGGCTGAATATGTCAGCAACTTTGCCGCTGACTTCGATGTTGTTTCGGCCGTAGACGGTCAGTCCAGTATAACGATTTGTGATTCAATTGGTTTGCTGCTCGGCTCTGGGGCCATTGACTTTATGGGCAGTGAGCGCCATGGTTTGCGCGCTGCACGGCGCAGATCCACAGCTGAGAGTATTTTTCGTGTTTTTCTACAAAAAGACACAAAGCATTAGCTTAAATAAACACACCAACTAATTATTGGTTAATGTAACTCACTTGTGTACATCTGTGGCTCTAAAGTAAACATCGTCCGGTGCATCCATCCAACTAATGACCTGCTTTCGTCCATTTCCACCACGTGCCATTTGTGCAATCTTTTGCTTACCATTGAGCTGTTGACATTTCCAAAACAAATTAGTTCAAGCCAACAACAATAGTTAACAGATATAGACTTACGTGATGTCTGGAGAGCGGTTGACCCGATGCGGCCATCATAGCAGCAAATTGTTCAGGACTTGGGCAATGCGAAGGCATGGGATCCTTATTGGGACGTTTGGCAGGTGGACCGCTGGGCACAATGGTAACTGAAATTTAAATTTAAAAGCATTTTAAATATAGTTTAATTTAATCTTATCTTAAATTAATCTTACCTTCTGTACCATTCAGTTGCTGCTCCTCATGTGCACGCTTGCGTATCGTAGACGTTGCTTGCGCTGGAATTATGGATAGCTCTTTGTCGGCCGCAATTGGTACAGCGACAACATCGGGTGTTTTGTTGGGTACCCGATCGTAGACTAAACTACCGTCTGGAGCTTTGGGTGGTTTTGGGAATGAGACAACAATGGGTTGTGGCATTTTATCCTTCGGCGTTAGCACCAACCACTCATGTGGACCACTGCCAGGAGCGCCCAACCGGTTTGCAATTTTTGTGACACTACCACGATCTTTCGGTTTGAGCAAAAGCATCTTCTTGATCTCCGCTTGCGATTTGCCGCTAATACGATTCGTAACTACAGCAACCAACAAAATAAGTTATATTATTAACGAAATCATATTTAAACACAGTACAACTTACATTCCTGCTTAACCAATAGCGCATTGATAGCGTATGCGCTCTGCCGCGCCGCTTTCTTGGGCTTCACAATGCTCCTACAGACAATGCGAGCCACACGCGTCATGGGATTCGTGTGCAAGTAGAAGGCAGTTCGCGTCTTCATTATGGGCCGCGGTGAGCCGGAGCTGATGGCAATGCCGTGAGCTTGCGCATAATGGCGCGCCAGGTGGGTCTTCAGCTTGAACTCTTTGCCGCAGTTGACAATGGAACACCTGTATTTATAAACAAAATGTGTTTTAAATATAAGGTTCTTTAAAGGATTATTTGATTATGTTAATATACCTATGCAATTGACGATTGCTTAAATCACTGACTTTTTCATCATCGTTAAGGTCAACCACAGTTGTGGCGCCTGCGGCTGCTAACGTTGCCGCTGGCGTTGCAGCAATAGCAGCAGCTTTCTTCTTAGCCTCACCATCGTTGGCATCGCCTTTATGCGCAGATTTCATACTGCCGTACTTTCGCCAATAGTCCCAACAACTCAGACACAAACGACACGCCAAATGACCATTAATAAAGGAATTCCACTAAACAAATAAAATAATAGATTAGAAGTTATTATATTAAAGCTAAAATAATGTATACCTGTGATGATTTTGTTATGCCGCACGATTCACACGGCTTTCCATTGTTGGATAGATCGGCGCCACCGTTGGTGGTGCCATTATAAATGCCACCTGGACCACCGCCACTGCCCGCCTTAACATTGGCACCATTTCCCTTGCCACTGTTATTGTATTGCGGTATATAGACTTGCTTTAGCTTCAGTTCCGCTTCAACAGCCTTAACACGCTTCTGCTGCACATATCGATCGGTGGTCTTCCACATATAGTAGTACTCAATGATCTGTTTTAGCGTTTTCCATGGCAGCTATTAAGTGCACATAATAAATACATTTAGTTAATTTAATTTAATTTCCTTTATTCCAACAACTTACGAAATCTTGTCGTATGTCGTTGAAGTCTTTGCCATATTTGTCCAACGCTTCCTCAAAGAGATTAGCTTCAGATGCGCTCCAATCTTCGATTTCATCGCGACAGAGTACTGGCCCAGTGGAAGGAACTAGGGAGGACATGGCCTCCTCAATTGAATAGTCGTGCTTGTGCAGAATGTCCATTGCGTGAAACTGAAAGAAATAAGAAATGTGCAACCAAAATTATAATTATTTTCATTAGATTGTTCTGTTTGACATACCAGGGTGATGTCTCGACTGGCGGCCGCTGCAGACATGTGTAATGAGGGTTGTTTCACCGAACTGCTACAGTCAAGAGCGCGGGCAAAGGTGCCAATGGAACGCGAGACGACAAGAAACTGATCGATCTTACGATCGGTCAAACTGTGCTCCGGCGTCCACACCAGTGACTCCAGCTCCTCCAGCTTGCGCTCATCTGTGGCGGTGTCTTTTAGCTTGGCGGGTATATCACACTGATAGCGACTGCCGACACGTATCTCACCCTTGTCGGCGAGCAAGGTTTTTTGATTCGGATCAAATACCAAACAATAGAAGAATGTGTCCTGTAAACCCCAAACAGATACAAAAATAATTAAATAAAGTATATATTATGCAATTCCAGGATGTCTATGACACTACAACTCACGTCTTTATTGAGATAGCTTTGTAATGACTCCGTCTCGTTGAGCAGCGTGACGGAGCACTTCCCTCGGATTTGTGTGGCGGGTATCGTCTCAACTTGTCGAGATAAAAACAGCTCGCGATGCTTGATCTGGTATCGCTGTTTACTTGTTAGCGCTTCACTTTTCTCTCCTCCATCGCCACCAGATGAAGCACCGCTCCCAGTGCTGCTGTTGTTATTGTTGTTATTATTATTGTTAGTATTGTTGTTGGTGCTGGAATTGCCGGTGGCAGCGCCGCTGGACGCTTGCGTGGGGCTGGTGCGTTCCTCTTCAAGTGCAGCTGTAAGCAAATGAGTTCATTTATAAGTAGGTGATACAATTCATTTGCTCCACACATGTGTTACATACAAGTATACAGTATTAGAGAGCTAAGTTTAGAACCAATCAACCATTGCATGACCAATTTGGTGTACGTATCTAGACTACATTACAGCAAGGTACTAACCGGAATACAATAAAATAAAAGTAATTTTTATCTAAAAGACAATCGCATAGAATAAAATACTTTGTACATTTTATTAAACTACTCAAAGTTATAATAACATTTAGAATAAAATTATTCGAGTCAGTACCAAGCTAGCTTCACCGCAATAGCAATTAAAATAAATAATACATCAAATATTAGATTAAAAAGAGTTGGATGAAATGAAAATTTTGTGATGAAAGAAACTTGCATTCCCAATATTTATAACTACGTTTAAGGTAAAAACTTATGAGTTTCTTAAATTAATTAATGTTTTTTTTTTTGTTGTTTTAAGTAATAGGTGCATTTGCCAGTTTGTACCTATTGAGGGATCGAGTACAGCTTGCGCCGCTTGCTCCTCGCCCACGGGTGTTCTGAGCCAGGTTTTCTTCAGTTTTGTTGCCAGCGGTGAATCCTCGGCGGTTGCCACTACATCATCAAGTTGGTTGGGTTTTCAATGTGTGAAAAGGTGGTGATTTTTGGGAAATGTTCATTTTACAAATATACATATGCATACAATATTTACAATGTTTATATGTGATTGTTAACAAAAGCGAAGCTTCATTAAGTTGATTAAAAACTGCAAAACAAGTTGGCAGCGCGTTTAAAGTGAGGTTAAGTACGAAAAGTAATTTCAGTAAAAGATGTCGCGTTTTGCCCAACGAAAGCCCAACAAAATAAATACAAAACTTTTTGAATTTATTTTTAATACCCGCTACACAAGCAATGAAGGGATGGTAACGGGTCGGGTTCGCCTCGTTTACTGGTGAGGGGTAATTTGGGTGGTGGCTGCTGTTTCTTGAGGAGTTCGAGCGCTGAGCTCATACCAAATGGAGCAACCAACCACCCCCTTCTTTTTAAGGATGTGGGTGCATTGCTGAATTTACCAGGAGCGTAGGTGTACAGAAGAAGAAAAAGAAGCAGCAACCAAAACAAGAACATAAGCAAAGCCAGGGGGTGGGAGGGAGTGAGTTTGCACAACTGTTCGGCGGCCGCCATAGATAGGAAACATAAAGTCTGGCAAGTGCGGGCTGGGGTTGCCAGATGGAGGCGTGTGCGTTGTGTTTGTTGCCACTGCCTGCCATCGCCTTCTCTCCCTCTTCCTATGCTTCGCGTATTTCAATTTTTATACCCTTTCAAAACTACTATAAATTTCTCACCAAACGTGTGACATTAAATAAGGTGACAGTAACTGCCTGTCTTAAATCATCAACAACCGCTTATATCTAGCTGCTGTAGCAATCTTTAAGTGGAAATTAGAATTTTTATTTTATTATTGACTAAACCAGTTTTGCAAATTAATGGTCACTTAATATTTTTAACTCTGCAAGGGTATTAAGTCTGCGGCGTGCCATAAATAACTTTTCAGTCTTGTATTTTTTTTCGCGTTTTATGCTCGAATCGTTGTCGTGGCCAGTGTGCAACTTTGAGTTTTTTGCCTCTCTTGTTTTCTTTTATTTTTGTATCTTGTATCTTGACACGCTTGATATACTATTTGTGGTGTAGTTGATGTGCTAATTTTTAAATGAATGATTAGCAGCTATGCTGCAAACAAGCAGTGCACGCCGTAAGAAAATCGCACACAACGAGAGAAACTCCAAAAAAGGAGCAACAAATCCAAAAGAGGGTGGGGGCAAGAAGTGGGGTTGCGACGAAGGGTTCCGTTAATGGGCATTGTCGACGCAACATTCAGCGCGATGTGGGGCAGCGCTGGAAAAACGCATTTTCGTTGGGTCACGTATCGAATTCGAGTGGGCCAAGCCACCCCGCAGGATTGGGGGTTGTATGTAGTATGTATGGTATTTGGGAGGAAGACACAGTCAGTGGTCTGTCCATGATGATGACTGCTAGTTGGATTCCCGGTCTCTCTGTGTATGTATACATGAATGCAAAGCGCGGCTCCTTTCGATGCTCCTGCAATACCAGGGCTCATGAAAATTTCTGCACACACAAACACACACAGATAGAATTGGGGAGAGAGAAAAAGAGACAGAAAGGCACAGAGGTAGACAACCAGTCTACCTACTGCTGCCTAGAATCTCACATTGAGGCTGGCGCCGCCTGCCAGCAAAACCAAAAACGGTGAAAACAGCAACAACAAGGAAGTACAGTGCAGCCTCTCTACACACATTATGCTTATATGCTTACACTGTTTTTGTTGTTCTTGTTGTTGCTTCTGTAGCTACGGATGCTCGGATTCCGTTTACTCTTTGCTTTGGCTGTATGCTTTACAGTTGTTGTCATTGCGGTTCTTGTTGCTCTTGATGTCGGCTTTTATCATTGTTGTTGTTGCTTTAGCTGCTGCTAAGTGGGTGTGTAGGTGTGCGTGTGTTGGTGTATTTGTATTTGGGTGTGTGTGTGTGTATGTTGGGTGGGCCATACTTTGACACATTGCACACTGTGCAAACAGCTGTTAGCAAAAAAATAGTAGAGCTTTCATTAAATTTAAACTTGTTTTTGGTGCTTTTTTTTGGGTTTTCTTTTACGCTCGTTTATTATTGGCACAGTAATTGTTAATTTTATTCTCATTATGAATTCTGAGCTCATTTAGTAAATAAAGCTTAGACAAAAAAATTTAAAAAGGGTTGAGAATTTAAATAATGTATAAAACCATTCAAAATGAGGATACCTATTAGTTTTTAAGCAGCACAGAAAATTGTCTTGCGAGTTATATGTTAAAAGTATAAAGCGTTACTATTTTTCTGCTCCCAGCTGTATGTCTTTAATGGTAGGGGTGGGAATGGTGAAGGTGGAGTAGCTTTGGTTTTTGGTTTCGGCGTATGGTGTATTCCGCCCATTTATTGCGACTTTGACTGAGCTTTGGTTTTTGTGGTGAAAATGTGCTCAGGATCTGTAGGGAGGACCGACTTCGACTTTTGACTTATTCGGAGGCCGCGACGGCTACACTTCGTAACATAACCTCACTTAGCTTCCCAAAAACTTATAAATATACACAAGCTTACACATGTTGTGTGTATGCGTGTGTGAGTTTGTGCGTTTGTTTTGTTTTGCTGTACTTACGTTGATGCTTATCCGCCAGTTGTACAAGTGGGTTGGGTAGATCACGACGCCGGTAGAAACACATGACCTTCGCCTCCACATTGCCGGTTTGATTTTTATTCAACTCCTCGATGCGTCGTATCAGGAGGGGACTATTCGGCGCTGTCTCAACGTAGACGTAGTCTGCAAAAAGCGCATTGCATTATTGAATAACAATTACGGTAGAAATATAAGCTGCCTGCCGAAGAAACATACATAATTACAGCTCCATCTCTTGATGGCTGCAAATCATTCATTATCAAAGCGAAATGGACGTAAACGCATCCAACAAACATACCCCAGCAGCACAGGTAAATGCATACCAAAACATACTCGCACTCACACACACACCAATACCAAAGCGAAACTTGAACAGGCGAACGAACGTTCACACAATCACACATACAAACATACATAGATATTAGAGATGGGTAAAAATCAAGTTACCCGTGACTTAGGCATTTAACAAAGCGTGTAGATATATTAGAATATATGAAAACTAGATTAACAATACTTAAAATTCCAAATAAATGGATAATAAAACACATTATGTGTAAAAGGCAGTTTAATACCTTTATGTATGAGATTATCAGAATTTAAATTGAGACTACTTTTCAATATGTATATATTTCAATCGTGACTATCTGCCAAATATCGGAAAGATTTTAATATAAATTAAGTATTAAATATTTTTTTAGAGTCGGTCTTTATAGTTGTGACTATTAAATCACAGTATTATTCGCCGTTTGTGGACACGACTCTTAATTGCGACCACAGTACAATGAAAAGTATGCGCGTTACTCAATTAAATACAAATGTGGGCATCCATCCATCCAAAGAGTGAAACAGAAACAACAACACAAGCAACAACAGCGGCAAGGGGCTGAACGCGAACACAGTGCGCCGGCTGCGGCGGTGCGGAACCTGTCGCAGAAACCGTTGCTTGGGTTTTGACCACGGCAGCAGCAACAGCAGTAGTAGAAGCAGAAGCAACGAAAGCTGATAGAAGAAAGGAGGGAGATAGGAAAGAGAAAACGAAAGAAAAGAAAAGGAAAAAAGAGCAGCGATCAAGCAGCAAACTCAAGGCAGGCGTAAAATAAAAGGAAAATGTATCTTTTGCATTTCGCTGATGTAAAAAATGAGATGAAAAAGAAAGTGTCGCCATAGCCTCCGACGACATTTGGGCTGCTGTATGATTATTTGTTTTTGTATCTGTGTGTGTGTGTGTGTGTGCGTGTGTACGTATTTGGTTGGCTATTAAAAGTGACTAACAAAAAGCGCTGATGAAGACAATTCTGAGGCAACGCATGCAGTGCGAAAGATATCCATGCCCAACACAATCATAAAGAAAATACCATAAAAGTTATAATTTATGCTTGTGTCAGATTTTTATTTTTTTTATTATTTATTTTGATTTTTTTAATAAGCCGTTCGTTTTTTCACTTCATTTGCATTAAAATTGTGTAAGAAGAACTGCGATGTACAATTGGGCAGGTGAAGACAACAATAACGTCATCGGTTAAGGAGTGCGAGCGAGCACGCAAGCGAATGGCAAATGGCTAATGCCAATGGCAAATGAGTGCGTAAAAGTATTTGAGAAAAAAAGGGAAACTCGTTTAAACGTGAGATGCTGCGCCAAAAGTGCAAACTCATTAGCATAGGAAAACAAGATGGATTGAAAACAAGACACACAAATATACCCAAAAATATACTTTCAATTCCACAAATCACACGCACACACACACACATACACGAACATGCACACACTATGATAGGAGTTTGCTTAGTCAATGCAATTTCATTTCATCACTATCCCCAACCCTACAGCACAATCATACATACTTATATATACACACATCAATGCTAATGCTTATCGGAGAAACAGAAACATGTACATGTACATATGTATGTACAATGTACAAAAACACTTGCTGCAGCTGCGACAATTTCGTTGGCATACACATAACCCGCTCTCCTCGACCGGTTACTTGATGTTCCATTGCCGCTTCGCTGGTGTTGAAAAATCGTCTACGTTGTTAAAACTCGCGTCGGCAAATTCGACAATTTCGAGGCGCATAAAAACGCATTTCATATCATTAATGATAACAGCATCAAACGTGTCGGGGGATCGCATGAATATTCGGGTAAGATTTGATAATTATAATGCACTTTTATTATTTCCTTACTCTGGAGTCCCACACTCAAACACACACACGCACAAAAAACGACCAGGCGAAACAGTGAGACGGCGCCGATAACGAAAGATGATAGAAAAGCGAGTATGGAAAAATTTTTTCTCACCTCCGACTCGATACATATTTGTGGCCATTTTCACAAAACTTTCGCACCAAATTTCACATGTAATATATTCTGTACTTCTTCTGCACTGTTTTTCAATAGTTTTGTTTCAAATTAGCGCACATTTATTGGCATAAAATTAAAGTTGTTATGATTGCATTTGCATTCACATAAGACGCGTTTTTTTCGTCGCCATCTTAGAAACAACTCTAAAAAAATACACACACACACACATACCACGGCGACGACGAGCAAACAGCTGCATCAGGGCTGCATTTGCAAACAGTGCTGCCCACTTATTTTAAGTTTTGTGTTTATTAATTTTTAAACTGTGGAAAAGTACATAAAAAAATATTTAAAGCTTTTTAAGACAAAATTCATATGCATAATATTAAGTCAAAATATTATTGACCGAATTATTTATAAACAAACAACAAAATTATTTTGTTTGCATGTCAGTTGTGTGTACGTTAATAAGCTGCCTGCTACGCAACCAACTGTCAAATCCGTGACGTGGCCTGGCCAAACGATTTTTCCAATAAGACTTGCTTGTGTTAAATTGATTTTAGCTTAAAACACGGTATTAAATCGCCATTAAAGGCTTTTAAACGATGACTACCTACGAGGAGTTCATCCAGCAAAACGAGGATCGTGATGGTGTTCGCTTAACATGGAACGTATGGCCTTCAAGTCGCATCGATGCCAGTCGCTTGGTTGTGCCGCTTGCGTGTCTTTATCAGCCCCTTAAGGAACGCCCCGACTTGCCACCGATACAATATGAGCCAGTGCTGTGCACCCGCAGTAACTGTCGTGCAATACTCAATCCTCTGTGCCAGGTCGATTACCGTGCCAAGCTCTGGGTCTGCAACTTTTGCTTTCAACGTAATCCAGTAAGTACATTTTTTTTTGTTTGACTGAAATTGTACTTTCGACTTTGTGTGATTTAAACTCTTGAAAATTGCAGTTTCCACCGCAATATGCTGCCATTTCGGAGCAACATCAGCCAGCTGAGTTGATACCTGGTTTCAGCACAATTGAATACACCATCACTAGGGCACCCACAATGCCACCAGTGTTTATATTCCTCGTGGATACTTGCATGGATGAAGAGGAACTGGATGCACTGAAGGATTCGTTGCAGATGTCACTCAGTTTGTTGCCACCGAATGCATTGGTGGGCCTGATTACCTTTGGTAAAATGATTCAAGTCCATGAGCTGGGCACTGATGGCTGCTCCAAGAGTTATGTGTTTCGTGGCACTAAAGATTTGACGGCTAAGCAAGTACAAGATATGCTTGGCATTGGTCGTGGCGTTGCACCAACGCCACATCAGCAACCGAATCCGGGTCAACCGGGCCAGATGCCTAATGCACCAGGTGCCATGGGTGGGGCAGGAGGACATGTGCCGCCGGCACATCGCTTCCTGCAGCCGATCAGTCAGTGCGATACAGCTCTGGGTGATCTGCTAAGTGAGCTGCAGCGTGATCCTTGGCCGGTGCCGCAGGGCAAGCGCTATCTGCGCTCCTCGGGCGCTGCTCTCTCGATTGCAGTTGGCCTGCTGGAGTGCACATACCCAAATACGGGTGGTCGCATTATGACATTTGTCGGTGGTCCTTGCTCCCAGGGTCCCGGCCAAGTGGTCGACGATGAGCTAAAGCATCCCATTCGTTCCCATCACGATATACACAAGGATAACGTTAAGTTTATGAAGAAAGCAATCAAGCATTATGATGCATTAGCTCTGCGTGCGGCCACCAATGGCCACAGCATCGATATATATTCGTGTGCCCTTGACCAGACCGGCCTAATGGAGATGAAGCAGCTTTGCAACTCCACTGGTGGCCACATGGTCATGGGTGATTCATTCAATTCGTCACTGTTCAAGCAAACATTCCAGCGCGTGTTTGCGCGCGACAGTCGCAACGATCTGAAGATGGCATTTAATGCCACGTTAGAGGTGAAGTGCTCGCGCGAGCTGAAAATCTCGGGCGGCATCGGCTCGTGTGTGTCGCTGAATGTGAAGAGCCCGTCGGTGTCGGATGTGGAGATCGGCATGGGCAATACGGTGCAGTGGAAACTATGTACGCTCAATCCAAGCTCCACAGTTGCCTACTTCTTTGAGGTGGTCAATCAGCATGCGGCACCCATACCACAAGGTGGGCGTGGGTGCATACAGTTCATTACACAATATCAGCATCCAAGCGGTCAGCGGCGCATACGTGTCACAACATTGGCCAGAAAGTAAGAGTCCATTGAAATCATTTATCACAATTGAAATTCATTGCATTTAATCCTCTACAGCTGGGCAGATGCCACATCCAATGTGCATCATATCAGCGCTGGCTTTGATCAGGAGGCTGCTGCTGTCCTTATGGCACGCATGGTCGTCTATCGCGCCGAGACGGATGAGGGACCAGACATCCTGCGCTGGGTGGATCGCCAGCTGATCCGCTTGGTAAGTCAACTATATAGTATCTCAATTTATATATGTACTAATGTGTGTTTTATTTGCAGTGCCAAAAGTTTGGCGAGTACTCCAAGGATGATCCAAACAGTTTCCGGCTGTCGCAGAACTTTAGTTTGTTCCCACAGTTTATGTATCACCTGCGACGCTCGCAGTTCCTGCAGGTCTTCAATAATTCGCCCGACGAGACCACATTCTATCGACACATGCTGATGCGCGAGGACCTCACCCAGTCCCTAATCATGATACAGCCCATACTTTATAGCTACTCGTTCAATGGACCACCGGAGCCGGTGCTGCTTGATACCGCCTCGATTCAAGCGGATCGTATACTGCTCATGGACACCTTCTTCCAGATTTTAATCTATCATGGCGAGACAATTGCCCAATGGCGTGCTCTCAAATATCAGGATATGCCTGAGTACGAGAACTTTAAGCAATTGCTGCAGGCACCGGTGGATGATGCCCAGGAGATTCTACAGACACGTTTCCCGATGCCGCGATACATTGATACCGAGCACGGTGGATCCCAGGCTCGTTTCTTGCTCTCCAAGGTCAACCCCTCGCAGACGCACAACAATATGTATGCCTATGGTCAGGTAGGTCAATCAACTCAACAACAAATTCTACGAATTTCAAGCGATTTGTTTATTGTTCTTGTTTTTTTTTTTGTCCACTTTTTGTTTACTCTTCTCATTCGTGTCCCACCTTGTTGTTACCACGCCCAGCCGCCCATTGGTCAGACAACGGTAGTAATGATTTTTTCTTAAATATTTTTGAATTTGGGTTTAGTTTTAAGTTCTCTTTGCTTTATGCTCTCTTTCCTTTTGCTCTTGGTGTCGGTCTCAAGCTCAAGCTTCAACGATCTTCCCCTCACTTAACTCCTCCCACTCCCAGTTGGCTAACACTTTTCGTCTTTTCAACAGGATGGCGGTGCTCCCGTGCTCACGGATGATGTCTCACTGCAGCTATTCATGGAACATCTGAAGAAATTGGCCGTCTCCTCGACAACCTAAGTGTAAAAGTAATTGATATGCCTGTTGCATGCTACACCAGAGTTTAGAACTTGGCCAACAACAAAGGCAAAAGCAACGGCAGTTACATACTTAGTCACATACATTAACCAAGATACATATATATAGATTCCAATTGATCGCCTGAAAATACAATAAACTACATTCATACATCAGTATATTTACAATTTGTTTATTTTATGCAACAGAAAAATAGCAGTAAGAAAATAAACGAACTGAAATTTGTGGCAAATGCAATAAACTTCACGTTAGAGCGGAATGAAAGCGGCAAAATCCATAATTTAATACAATTAACTGCAAGTTAAAACTAGCAACAATAATAAAAAAAAATATATATTATGCATAAATCTATATAGTTAAACTGTTCATTAGTTTTATAAAGTACAATTACAATGCCTCGAATCTTTGACTAAACTATTTGGTACACAGTGACTAAAAAGTTCTTTGGAGCCCTAATTGAGAAACCTTATGGACATCTTTTGGTCAACATCGGTGCGTTCCAGTGCCTTGCAGAAATCCTCAAATGATATCTTGCCTTGACATCCCAGATCTGCTTCCAAAATGGTTCTCTCAGCAATGCTCACAAGTTGATCCTGACTGATATTGGCGCCCACCATCATGTGAAGAATGGATAGCAGCTCATCCCGACTGATAACACCATCATCGTCCAGATCGTACATTTTAAAGGCAAACTTTAGCTTATCCTCGCGGCTATTCAACTTGCTCTGCTTGTTATCACGCAAGGGCCGGAAATGGGCCAAGACATTCATAAATTGGCGAAAGTTGACGCGATCATCGGTGCTCTCCGCAAAAAAGGAGTGGACAATGCGCTCGCAGAGCGGATTGATGGCCAGCTCAGGGATGCGCATCAGGTCCTCCCGGGAGAGTGTTCCGCAATCGTTGCGATCCAGTGACGTGAAGCGCGAGTACAAGCGTTCAATTTGGTTGGGTGTAACTGTATAAAAAGCATATTAATTATAACAGGTAAAACAGAGTTTGCATGACTATAAGATACCCTAAAAAGATTTATCAGTTTAGGCCCACCTCTTTCTGTCTGTGTCGCGTACATTTGCACAATCTTATTATACTCTACACATAGGGGAATAATAAACCTTTCTGATAACAGCACATTTTAACTGTATACACTGTCCATTATCAGCCCATTCTTGGTTCTTATTGTATCCACCGCCTTATCATGCCTACAAATGTACATATATTACACGCATTCGCGACACCTGATAAATGATACGGTACACATCAAACAATTGCTTAAACTTTGCCCCAAAGGTTTGGCGACTGGTCAGTCTTTGGCTTGCATGACGTCACAAATGCATTTGGCCTTTGAAAGTGGCCTTATGTAAATTGTACATGCATCAAACGATTTGAGAGCAGTTTGAAAACAACAGTTACGACTCTCGCGTAGACTTGGCAGCAAACAGCGAGCGCTAATGACTTTGACTATGAAAAGTAATTGAATCGAACAGTTAATACATATAAAATTGACATGCAAGTGTGAAGTTATTACAAATGGAATGAAAAGCTTTTAGCAACTGCGTATTTTGTTTTGGAATATTTTTGACAATTTGTCGTAGTTTTGTTTAGTCCTCCAAGGTTAAGTTGACAACGATTGCACAGGGTTTTAGAATTTTCTCCAGGTGGTTATTACTTACAGCCGGTTTCATTCTGTATTTGGGCAATTTCTTCGTGCCGCAGAAAGAGTGACGATTTATTGCCCATTATTTATGGCTTATATTTTAAAACCAACAAGAGCGACGACACAAATACGAAATTTCTAATGAATTGAATGAACGTAGTGTGACCGTATTGCGTTGGCCATTAAATACCAAATATTTAAAGTTCATATCGTAATGGCGTTGCCAACTATGCGAAAAAGCCGATAGAGTGTGACCCTGCATTGGATGCATTTTCTTTTGGTCAGCGAAAAACAATTTTGTTGAAATATAATAAAAAACAATCGCAATGCAAATGGATAAGTTAAATTTAACGCTAACGGCGGTGAAGAATCTGCGCTCAAATGTGCGTCAATGCTTCGAACACTTGGCCGATGGCACCGATGGCGAAGGCGTCGAAGAAAGCCGCAATAAATTTGTTCACGATTTTCAAGACAGATTCGGTGCAATCAACTCACAGTTGCGGTAAATAAATAAGTAAACAACCACAAGTAAAAAATGTACTAAACATTCCATTGTTGTGCAGTGAAGTGGAGCAGTTGATTAATGGGTTGCAGGTGCCACCAACCGCCTACCATTTGGGCAACACAACATTCCTGGCCCAGGAGACGTCACAGGATCGTCAGGCACTGTATCCACAACTGGTGAACAGCTACAAATGGATTGATAAGGTGCATGATCATAGCTTTCTGGCCTTCAACAATCTTAATCAAAACACTCTGCGTCGCTCCTACAACTACTGCTCCCAGAAGCGACAGCGATTACCCTTCTCCTCCTTCAACAACGACCCGGAGTAAGTGCGACCGCTTTTAATCGGGTTTGAACATAAAATCTCATCACAACATACTTTACAGTCACATTGATAAACTATTAAGTGAGATTAACCATCCGCCGCATACATCATACAAAGTATTCCGTCCATTTGGGTCCAATGCAGTGGCCATGGTGACCATGAGCAATGTCCTCAAAGCTGCCATTGTCTTCAAGGGCGTTCTCATCGAGTGGGTAACAATTAAGGGATACGATGAGACACTCGAGTACGATGATCTGTGGGCTGAATCTCGCTATGAAGTGTTCCGCAAGGTGCAGGAGCACGCTCACTCAGCCATGTTGCACTTCTTCTCACCCACCCTACCCGATCTGGCGGTGAAGAGCTATGTGACCTGGTTGAATAGTCACACAAAGCTATTCATTGAACCCTGCAAGCGCTGCAACAAGTATATAGCAAATGGATTACCCCCGACGTGGCGGGATCTGCGTACACTTGAACCGTTCCACGAGGAATGCCGAAATAGTTAAAGACTCAAATATTTATAACATAATATAATAAGCATAACTTTTTATACTTCATTTATTTCAAAAAACAAAAAAAATTACATGTATGTATTTTGAATGCATGCGCGTGGATTCTTAGAAACCGCAACGCGCGACTTGAATAACTACAACGGTTTAATGCATTAATGACCAAAGGAGGTGGCGTTGGCATTGGCGGTGGTGAGGCCCGTGTGGACGCCACGTTGCAGGCACAAACGCTCAAAGTTTTCACGTAATGTGGCGCGAAGCTTTTCGCGCTGACGCTGCACTTGTTCGTGCTGGTATTGATATGCCAGCACCACCTCTTGGGGAATGTAACAACAGTTTTCATCGTCTTTATCGTAGTCGTCAAAGTCGTCCTAAAAGCAGACAAATACAAAATATTTATACAAAAATGTTTAAACAACCTTTGTCTTCGATGGGCTTTGGTTACTTACCCACATCTGCAGCAATGAGAACTTGTGATCCATTTGCATCTGCTGGCCAAAGAGCAAATCTGACACATAGCTATTGCGAGCCGCAACATCTGCCACACTTTGCTCTTCATCCAGCAGAAGACCGTCGTGATTACACAGGCCATCGGAGCATGATACTTCTGAGCCTTCGGGCGAGGAGATTGCGCTCGAGATGCGCGAATTGGCATGTGATGTTGGTGGATCACTGCCGTAGCCAGAATCACGCACATCCTGCTCGCAGGGACAGTTGGGTATGGGTGCCAAACAGTCGTTGCATTTACCAGTCTTAGACAGGTCATGGCAACTGGATACATCCACGTCCACGTCCAGGTGTTCGTAATCACACAACTTGTTGACTTTCTTGCTAGCAGATTTTTGTTTCTTTTTCTTCGGTTGCTTCTTCGATTTCGATTTTGATTTCGTTGGTTTGTCACTTGGCGTTGGCGTCGAAGGCTTTGCCTCAGCGTCCACATCTATGTCTGCACAGTGAATAACAATCCCATCATCAATCGTATCATCATCTACTGTATCATCAGCAGCACCGGCAGCAAGCTCTGCGCCTAGCTCTGGCTCAGCCTCAGCGTTAACGCCATCCTCCTCATCCTCGTCCTCATCGTCGTCAGATTCGGCGGCGTCGTTCGCATTGTTATTATCGTTGTCACACAGACGATGCATGTTCTTTTTCTCATCCTTCTTCTTCTTCTTTTTCAGTTTCTTTTGCTCACGCTTCAGTTCCTTGGCCTTCTCGGCCCGACTGATCTCTTGATAGAGCAACTCCAAGTTGCTTATTCCCTGCTTTTGCTCCACACGCTCATGAAAGCTGCGACAGAGCGCATGCACACCCACAGCGGCCAGCACCTGGCAGGCACGCTCCTCCTCGCGCAGACTAACATAAATGCGACGCAAACGCTCGTACATGATCATGCCAACGCACGTGAGGACCTCTTCCTGCGCGATTTCCAGCGTTTTGGCATGTCGTTCGCGCAGTTTTGAGTAGCTGCCATTTACTTCCGGCTCAGCACGTTTGATCAGAGCATCAAGGAACTCGATTTTATTCATGCTCACATGTATGTGCATTTCGGGCACACACTTGCGTATGTGGGCATACAGTTGAGCCGCGTAGCCCTTCTCCTTGGTGGAAACCTCGCCAATGAGTATTTTATAGGCACGCTCGATCTACAAAGATGAACATTAACTGATGGGTCTTTCATATGAAATAATTGTTACTAACCTTTGTCCGACAACCTGCACAAAACTTGTGCTTCTTCAGATACTTGTCAAGCACTTCGTGTAGTTCCTTGGTCTCAATAATGGTCACTTCAGTGCGGCAATTTCGGCTCATGGCAGACCATACTTCGCGCCACGTTTCTGAAAAGGGTTTGGCCCTAAACGTGTCCAGCGAATGCAGCACACAGCGCGTCTTGTTTCGCAGCTTATTGTCCAGCAGATTGTTGAGAACCTCGTGATGCCGATAGAGTAGAGTACCAAGCGCTTGAGGAGTTTTCAGTTTTTCTTCCGTTATTCCCAGCGTGCAGGTGGATCTCAGCTCCAGTGGATCAAGCGTTCGGTGTCCGGATTCAGTCAGTTGGTAAAACAAACGCTCCACCCGTCGCCTACAGCCGACACACTGGACGCACTGATTCAGCACCGAAATAAAGCTGCTACTGTCAATCTCAAGGGATTGCCTTCGCTCCGTCTCCGTGAGCAGATTGAATTTACGTGAGAACTCCTCCAGTTCGCGACCCCGTATTTGTGGGCTGTCAATGACAAGTCCTTTGCTGTTCAGGTCCATTAGCATCTAATGAGTGAAAGATAAGCAAAAACATAAATAATTTTAGCATGAGAGTAAGAGAACGGCAAAAAAGAAAAAGTGCATTTAAAACCTGTTTTGATTTGTCGATGTTGCCACTTCAACAACATGGCGACTCTAAGTGTGTGTGTGTTTCTGTGTGTGTAAGATGCAGGCAACTCACAGGTGCACTTCATTAAGAAAAGCGTTTATGCGACAGCATTAAAATCATTACAACCATCTAAGCTGAAGTTTAATTAAATTTATGGGCGCAGTCAACAGCATCTAGAGACGCATACAAGCAAGCATATATGCATGTATGGAGATATTTGCATACATATTTATGTGAACAAGTATTTACGTACATACATGTATGTACTTCGAACATAGCACACAAATGCACGCGTACGTGTTATGAAAGTTTGACAATGTGCACACAGACACTGCCACAGACAGACACAAATACGAGAGCAGTGTGTATGTGGGTTGAAGGGGGTCATATTTTTTAAGACTTTTATTACATTTTTAACGTTGTACCTAGTATAATGAAATACAATTACATATTGGATTACATTTTGGTACTTACCATTAGCTTATCACCTGCCACTAAAGGCAAATGCCTTCTGCCTACATAACTAGAATCATCATCATCAGTATTATAGACTTTAGTTAGTCTCGCCATGTTCTTTTAAAGACCAACGATGGCAGTTTTAGGCACTTTTACGGCACACTTTGTGGCAACAAAACACAGTCAAATGTCTGAAGCGTATATTTATATATATATTTTACAATAAACTTGTGTCCTTTACACTGTAAATCAACTACAAAAATGATTTTTCTATAATTTCAAACACGTATGTAGGGTTCAGCAAGTCGTCCGGTCGCCATTAATAAATAGTGTTGCGTAACGAGAGACATTTGATATTTTTTCAGCACAGCACATCAATGCAACTCTGTGATTGACGTTGCCAGACCAAACTAAAAGTCAGCGCTATGAAATAGTGAGTTTTTTTTTAGCGCGTTTTGTTGCTCATTTTGGTGTTGCACAGTCGCATTTCTATAGTTTCCGAGTAGTTAAGCGTGTATTCTTTTTTGTAATTGATTATTGCATTCGTAAACTGTGACAAAATGTCGCATCATTACGTGGTGACCGCTCAAAAACCCACTGCGGTTATCGCTTGTCTGACGGGTATGTAAACCACAGCATGGCAGGCAAAATATGCCGGATTTCATCAACCTTCATTATTACCGGCAATTCTTTATTTTGTGATTTGCTAACTATATAACATTATGTTTATTAATTTCTAGGCAATTTTACATCGCCGACAGACTTGAATCTGGTTATTGCACGCAATAATCAGGTTGAAATTGATTTGGTGACACCCGAGGGCTTGCGCCCATTGAAAGAGATCAACATCAATGGAAAAATTACGGTTATGCGACACTTTCGTCCACCGGACAGCAACAAGGATCTTCTTTTCATTCTAACGCGTCGTTTCAATGTCATGATACTTGAGGCCCGCATGGTGGGCGATAGCATACAAGTCGTGACAAAGGCCAATGGCAACGTATCCGACTCGGTGGGAATACTCTCCGAGGGGGGCTTTATTGCTGCAATTGATCCAAAAGCGCGTGTTATCGGCATGTGTTTGTATCAGGGTCTCTTTACGATTATACCTTTGGACAAAGACGCCAGCGAACTGAAGGCAACCAATTTGCGGTAGGTTTATTACTATTTTATTTGTTTGAATCCCACTCTGAAGTTCTTATTTGCAGCATGGACGAGCTGACGGTCTATGATGCAGAATTTCTACACGGCTGCCTAAATCCCACAGTCATTGTTATACACAAGGACAACGATGGGCGTCATGTGAAGTCGCATGAGATCAATTTACGCGATAAGGAATTCATAAAGATGGCCTGGAAGCAGGATAATGTGGAAACAGAGGCAACTATGCTCATACCAGTGCCATCGCCCATTGGAGGCGTCATTGTCATTGGACGAGAGTCCATTGTTTATCATGATGGTAGCAACTATCATGCCGTAGCTCCGCTTACCTTCCGCCAAAGCACCATTAATTGCTACGCCCGTGTGGATAGCAAGGGATTGCGTTATCTACTAGGTAATATGGATGGACAGCTATATATGCTATTCTTGGGCACGACAGAAACCAGCAAAGGCATCACCGTCAAGGACATTAAGGTGGAGCAACTTGGCGAGATTTCAATACCAGAGTGCATAACCTATTTGGACAATGGATTTCTATATATTGGTAGTCGTCACGGTGATTCCCAATTGGTACGACTCAGTTCGGAGGCTATTGACGGCTCCTATGTCATACCCGTGGAGAACTTTACTAACTTGGCACCCATACTGGACATAGCTGTCGTGGATCTTGATCGACAAGGACAGGGACAGATTATCACCTGCTCTGGTAGCTTCAAAGATGGTTCGCTACGTATTATTCGCATTGGTATTGGCATTCAGGAGCATGCCTGTATCGATTTGCCAGGCATTAAAGGCATGTGGTCACTTAAAGTGGGCATAGATGACAGTATCTATGAGAACACTCTCGTGCTGGCCTTTGTGGGACACACACGTATTCTGACGCTTTCCGGAGAGGAGGTTGAAGAAACCGATATTCCCGGATTTGCCAGCGATCTTCAATCGTTTCTCTGCGCCAATGTGGATTACGATCAGGTAACCGGCTTTTCTATATCTCATACTTATGAGTTATATACTAATATTTAAATTATAGCTCATACAAGTGACTTCGGAGAGTGTGCGTTTAGTGAAGAGTGCCACCAAGGCTCTGGTTGGTGAATGGAAACCAGATGGCGATCGCTCCATTGGCGTCGTCTCCTGTAATACCACCCAGCTGGTTGTGGCCTCAGCTCGTGAGCTTTTCTACATTTGCATAGAGGATGGCAGCTTAGTGGAGAAGTGTCGCAAGACTTTGCCATACGAGGTTGCTTGTCTGGATGTCACACCACTGGACGAGAAACAGACCAAGTCAGATCTGGTGGCTGTGGGTCTCTGGACAGACATATCGGCAGTAATTCTATCTTTGCCTGATTTGGAAACAATTTACACAGAAAAACTTAGTGGCGGTGAGTAAATTTAAGTTAACCTATAACTCTAGCTAAAATTCTTTTCTAAACAGAGATTATACCGCGTTCTATACTGATGACTACTTTTGAGGACATACATTATCTGCTGTGCGCCTTGGGCGACGGTTCGATGTATTATTTCATTTTGGACAAGGCCACTGGCCATCTCACGGATAAGAAGAAAGTAACTCTGGGCACACAACCAACGACATTGCGAACATTCCGTTCGTTTTCCACAACCAATGTGTTTGCCTGCTCGGATCGTCCAACAGTCATTTACTCATCTAATCATAAGCTTGTGTTTTCCAATGTCAACCTTAAGGAAGTAAATCACATGTGCTCGCTAAATGCTCAGGCCTATCCGGATAGCTTGGCATTGGCCACCAAAAACTCTGTCATCTTGGGCACAATTGATGAGATTCAAAAGCTACACATACGCACTGTGCCGCTGGGCGAGGGACCACGTCGCATTGCCTATCAGGAGGCTTCTCAGACATTCGCCGTGTCCACATTGCGCATCGATGTCCATGGACGTGGCGGTGCCAAACCATTGCGCAACAGTGCTTCGACCCAGGCTCAAAATATTACATGCAGTTCGAATATATTGCCCAAGCCAGGTGGCGGAAACTCGACGACAACCAATGCTGAAGTTGGACAAGAGATTGATGTACACAATTTGCTAGTAATCGATCAAAATACTTTTGAGGTTTTGCACTCACATCAGTTTGTGCCGCCAGAAACGATTTCATCGCTTATGTCCGCCAAACTTGGTGATGATCCCAATACCTATTATGTTGTAGCCACCTCTTTGGTCTTTCCTGACGAACCGGAACCAAAGGTGGGACGTATTATCATTTTCCATTATAACGACAATAAGTTGACTCAAGTGGCTGAAACGAAAGTGGATGGCACTTGTTATGCTCTTGTTGAGTTTAATGGCAAAGTTCTGGCCGGGATTGGCAGTTTTGTACGCCTCTACGAGTGGACCAATGAAAAAGAGTTGCGCATGGAGTGCAACATACAGAATATGATCGCAGCATTGTTCTTAAAGGCCAAAGGTGACTTCATTCTAGTCGGCGATCTAATGCGTTCGATCACATTGCTCCAGCACAAGCAGATGGAGGGAATTTTTGTGGAGATTGCACGTGATTGTGAGCCCAAATGGATGCGTGCCGTGGAGATACTCGACGATGATACTTTCCTCGGCTGCGAAACGCACGATAATCTTTTTGTGTGCCAGAAAGATAGGTAAATAGTATAACGATAAACTAAATTGAATTATTTATCTAACTGTGATTCATCTGATTGCAGTGCTGCGACAACAGATGAGGAGCGACAGTTGCTGCCGGAGTTGGCACGCTTCCACCTGGGCGATACTATCAACGTCTTTCGTCATGGCTCATTAGTCATGCAGAATGTAGGCGAACGCACTACGCCCATTAATGGATGTGTGCTGTATGGCACCTGTAATGGTGCTATTGGAATTGTCACCCAGATACCCCAAGATTTCTATGACTTTCTGCACGGTCTAGAGGAGCGTCTTAAGAAGATCATTAAGTCGGTGGGAAAAATTGATCACACCTATTATCGTAACTATCAAATCAATACGAAAGTGGAACCCAGCGAAGGTTTCATTGATGGTGATCTCATTGAAAGCTTTTTGGACTTGGGCCGAGAAAAGATGCGAGATGCTGTCCTTGGTTTGGAGGTACTTAGTCCTATTGGATTCTTAATTGTCAACAACTTAATTTATATATGTGTATTTCATTTTCTGTGCCAGTTGACGCTTAATGGTGAACGCAAAAGTGCGGATGTGGAGGACGTTATCAAGATTGTGGAGGATTTGACACGGATGCATTAAGGCAACGTTTCGGGCTGTATATAATTCATAAACTCTGATTAATTTACAGTTTGTTATTTTTGCATTTAAGTGTGATTTCGATACCATGTATCCTCTTCAATACAACAACACATAACTTTAAAAATCATTTTTCATTGTACACACTTGTGCACCTAAAAATTGTGAATGAAAATCATCTCAAAATATTGTGCGAACTCAGAATTTATTTGGAGTTTACAAAAACTGAATACTACTGTTTAGATTTTGAAGTATTTAATTTGTTGCAACGATTATATTTAACAATTTATTTCCAATACGTTATTCTAACAATGATCCCAAGTTTCAGCTCATAAAACTTATTATTAAAAGTTTGCTTTTCAAAGATTTATTTTCTCATCCTTGCATTGATAAATAATTTGGGAAATGAAAGATTCTATGCCCTTTCAAAGTGCTTAGTAAAAGGGGAAATCCTAAAAAAGAATGATTAGAACCGAACAAGTTTTGACTTGTTTTATTCAATTTTTTCTGCATAAAACCAAAAAATGTATTTTAAAAGTGTTACTTTAATTACAAATGGTTTAAACTGGTGAAAATAAATAAATGTATTTCTAATAATAAATAGATTTGTATGTATAGTATTCCTGCTTTTAGTTATAATTAGATAGCGACTGCGACTGCGCAGCGTTTCTCTCAGTTTACGCACTTCCAATCAAAACACAGCACACACATACAAACACACGCACTCAGAGTATTGGAAGTTTGTGTGGCTTTGGTTCCGAAGCAGACGAACGGCTTCGGTTGGATTGTTGCTCACGTGCGACAGGCAAACGTGAGCAATAAATGCTTATGCTCAAGAGAGTGGGAGGTGGACGGTAAGAAGGAGGAGAGGGAGGAGGAGGGCGGCTGGCAGCATTGGCGTTTCATTCATTAATACACGTACACACACACACAAGCACACATGTACGCACACACACATGTATAGCCAGCCACTGGAATGCTGCATGTGTTCATCCACCACCGATTTCCAACACCCTCGAACAAACAGTTGTTTTTACATAAATACAACTCGTTAAATGTATGTGTGTGTGTGTGCTTGTGAGTGCTGCCTTTGCATGTATGCGTGTGCGCACTCGTTTCGCCTCCACACACTTTGGCATCGCCTGCTGCCTGCGCTGCTGCTGTTGTAGTTGTTGTTGCTTTTGCTTCTGCTGCTGCTGTTACGGCTGCTGCTGTCTCCCCCAGGTTACTGCAGCTCAACTCTCGGTCCATTTGAGTAGTCACTCATTCGTTCGCCGCCTGCTCGCTGGTTCAGCTGCGCTCAAGCGCCCGTTATCGCCGTCGTCTTCGTCGTTGTCGTAGCCGTTGTCATTGCCGTTGTTGTCGTCATCGTCGTTTTGGTCGCTGTTCTCGCCTGTGTCTATTCAGATCCTTGCTATTCATTCGCTCGTTGTGCAGTGATTTAAATACATACGAAAATACATATATTTACACACACACGCACACACACACACACACAGACACACAACCGTTTTAACAATATATTTAAAACTACTTGACATGTAACAAAATATGTCGCCAATTGTTCAAGTGCCATAAAATCAAATAACCAAGTGGAGCACTCATTAAAAATTCTATATATTTTCGATAATTTGCGTTAACATAAAACTCGCTCGGTCGCAACACATTAAAAATTCATTTTTTTAAAGCATTTGCAAACAAATAGTCAAAAATGTTTTAGCAACAAATAACTTTCCAATTAAAAAACAATATTGTTGCTCGTTGAGCTTTCCATTTGGGATTAACGACGGCGGCCATTTTGTAAACCACCCAGCGGCAAAACGGATAGCTGCCACAAGGTAAGTGCAACCACAACACCTGTGACCTGTGACCTGTGTCCCATAGACAATTAGATGGGAGGTAACCACAAACCCATGAGTGAGGTCAATAATTTGCATATCGATTCAAGAACAAACAAACTCTATTTTCAATTCCCTTCGACGTATCATTTTGCCGTCGGCATTGAACTTGATCCAAAACCCTCGGCGGTGACTCGTATCCCCTATTTGAAAAGCAACCTTCCATTTAACCAGGCAACCCAAAACATTACAAGTGAAATTCAATGCGAAAAGTTTTAGACGATCGCAGGAGTAAAGAATAAAAGAAATAAGAACACTATACTCGAGATGCTCGACTGTTGTGTGCCTAATAGGCACTGCCTATGCTTGACGACGATTTGTTGTTCCCACCGATGACATGTTCCTTCTACTATAATTCATGTAGATTTCTAATCGATCAGTAAAAGTTATTAATTTGGTACCGTTTTGAAGCCTATTACTTATCTTATTTTAAGTGTTAAAATTCTCGTTTGAGGAATATCCGTGATTACCCCTTTTCTGACCTAGTTAGCACATCAGCTTCTTGAATTATCCAAGTTTACCAAAGTATCCAGAAATTGGCACAAAAACATAATTTCATGTTTGTATTCGGCAGCTGGGCTCAAAATAGTAGTTGAAAAACATTTGTAATCATGCTCAAATACAATAAGAAACCCAGAGCCATTGACATCATCATCATCATCGTCGTCGTCATAGAGGGTCCAGGCTCGTCCCAGAGTCGTAGTACTGCTCGGCATTGTAATATGATTCTCGGGTAGCGTTGGCGTTTGGTGACGACGTTGTCGATGTCGTTGTCGTTGTCGTCAGCAGTTGCTCTTGCGCCGTAAAACACCAAGAATCAGAAATTATTGTTTAGCAACAATAAAAAAAATAACACAAAAACACAATGCTTTGTCCTACCCCCGAAAAAAAAGAAGAAAACAAAAAAAAAACAGACTCCATAAAGCGCAACGCCCGACTGCCAAATGCAAATATTAAAAACAACAACAAAACATTTTATAATAACGAAACAGGGAAAAGGCAGCAAATCGAATTGCAGCCAAGAGTCCCACTCCAACTCCAACACCAACTCCGACTCCAATCCCAACTGCGACTCAAGACTCCAAAGTCAACGCTCAAAACTCAGACGCTGCCTGTGCCTGGACCATGTCGGTCATCAGGCTAATTTTCTACGGAAACCGTTGGTAGCCCCATAAAATAATACATATCCATATCCATATCCATGTATATATATGCTATATATATGTGTGTGTGTATTTGTGCACATAAGTCATCGACACTGTTAAATTGAATTCTTACAAATATAATTTACTAAATTAAAAGCTTAATTATTTACTTTATAGCTGAACATAAATGAATATTCCGGATACAGTATAAATCGGATGAGTTTTAGTTTAGTTTGTGCGATAATTGTTAATGACTGAGTTTATATGTAAAGAGGATTTCATATTCATTAATCACACTATCAACTATGATTGAAATCGAACGTAAAACTCTTTAAATATATATATTTCCTGTATTTCCTGAAAATAGTTGATGTCCATCTTTTTAGACCCCGTTTTTAGAATACGTACTTAAAAAGAGTACAGGGGTCTAGAGGGTTTTTCAGTAGTGAAATGTGTGTGACAGGCAGAAGGATTTCCGACCCCAAAAAGTATATAGATTCTTGATCAGTATCAATAGTCGAGATGATATACCAATGTTCGTCCGTCAGTCCGTTTGAGCATCTAGATCTTAGGGACAATAGGAGCTAGAGCCACCAAATTTGAAATGAAAGTCCGTCTATTTCACGAACAGATAAAGTTTATTTCAAATTTTCAACACCATAACTTGTAAACTACTAGAGCTTTCGGGACCAAGTTCACACATTATGTGTATGGTACCTTTATTACTATCCTCATCAAGTTTAATCCTATAGTTCCCATAGGACAAATTGTTCGAAAATTGATGATTTGTATAAAAAAATGTTTTTTCAATTAAACGATCTCAACTAACCAAACACATTATGTGTATATCATGACTCTATACGTCCTTACAAAATTTGGGCCAGATCGAACAGCTATAGCCTATAGCTCCCATTAGACAAATTGGTCGAAAATTGATGATTTGTAGGAAAAAAAGCGCACTAAAATGAGTACGGGGTCTTTTAGAGTGGGCTCGCTCAACTGTAGCCTTTCTCGCTTGTTAAGATTATTGTATAAAGTTCAATTAGAACTAGTTTAAGCTTTTCGTGAGTAATTTAAAAAGTCCCTTTATTTCAAAACACTCAACTTTTGGAACAGCTTTAAAAACTGATTTCTGGTTGCCATTTTCGTCATGTTTTTCAGTTTTTGTAAATTTTCAACATACTCCAATGGTAATATCTTAAAATCTTAAAACAAATTATTTATGCTTTATGCTGTGTGTATTTAATGTTGAATATGCAAATTGCGCATAACTAATTTGCATTTATGACAAAACGCAAAAAATAATAACTAATAATCTGGCAAGAAGAGTCGGAGCTGGTGTTGGTGTTGGTGTTGGAGTTGGAGTTCGGGGACAAACGACGCTTGAAGATATGCGAGAAATTTACAATAATACTTCCAAGAAGGCTGAAAAAGAGAGCCGGTACCGATGCTGTAAAGCTCAAACAAACATGTGACGATCGCTATGGAATCGGGAGTGGGGAGTGGGGAGGGGAGTGATGCGTTGTCCAGCGCTATGGAAGTGACCATGACGGACACTCGAAGGCGACCAGTCGCTCGAAGGTGTCGTGCGCCAAGCGGCAAATTAGCGACTGTGTCCAATTGGAAAACGAGCGTCAGACGGAGTAAGAGGAATTGTGACGGCTCTCTCCGCTCCTCGTACCCCTCCATATATGTGTGATATATATCACTGTGTTTGTGTGTGTGTGTGTCGCCTTGTCACGTGAAATCAAATCAGGCATTACAATTTTACGCTCAATTGACAGCATAATTGAGCCGCGAGAGCCGTCGCAATGTCTGCCACAAATCCAATTGGTTGCCGTCTGGTTCCGAAGGGTTTTTCCGGCTGTGGAAAAACAACAGCTTCCGCTCAGTTCCATGTCCTATTCAAGGCATATGCAATTGAGCATGCAAAGCAGCCGGCGCAACAGTTCAGCCCAAAATCGTTTTATTATTACTTATTTTCTACCTATACACTGTTAAAAATACACTTTAAGTTTGTGGTCTTAAATTTGAGGACAAGACTTTAAAATCGAAAACAAAGTGCTTCATTTAAGAATTTTTGTCTTGAAGAATCGAAATTCCTGTTCTATTGCGATTTGTCTTATGGGAGCAACAGGCTATAGTTGCCCGATCCAAACTAAATTTGGTAGGGATAGTTATAATGGTACTACACACATAATTTGTGAATTTAGTCTCGATAGCTCTAGTCGTTCCGAAGTTATGTTGATGTGAAAATACTTTAAATACTTAGATTAAATACTTTAAAGTCGTAAAATATTAAGAGCTAATGGGTTTGAAAAGCTAGCTTTATTCACTGTTTTTATGAATTTTTCTTCCCCAAGTACTTTATTTTTATCAGTGTACTAAAGATGTAGTTTCTATATATATAGAAGATCTGTAGTATATGCATATATTAACAAACTATTTGTTTATTACTTAATTTATGCGCTAACACGTCTCTAAAATGTTGTGGCACACATTTGAGTTGTCCTTAGCTTGTGTCCTGTTGTGTCCATTGTTTTGATCACGTACTGCCTCGCACCGATATCGAATTTGTTCGATCTCTGAAACTGAAATATGAAAAAACAAACCAAATTGAGTGGAAGAGCCGCAACTTTGTTTCCAAGTGAGCAGCACAAAACAAAGTTGAAAGCAACTGAAAGCAGCTCTCTGCTCCTGTCTCCTGGCTCCTGTCTCCCACCTCCTTGGTATATCCTTCTATTCCGCTATCGGATAACAGTGCCCGCATCCACGTTTCATATTTTGCCATGCATCTTCTCGTTGCACTTTGTATCTGAATCTTTTTCTTTTCGAACTAGAACTTGTAAGTTTTTTCATCTTTCCCATTTGAGGACAAGGGTTAAATTATTTTTGTGTATAAAATATGGGATTCTTGATGATTCATTGTGATGTGATGTGATGTGGTGTTATGTGTGTGATCGAACGTCTTTAGATATAGATCTGCGGTTAATCATGTAGGCATGGGAAAATTATGCGTATTTTCCTTATGTCTCGACAATTTGTCTAACGAAAAATCCTTATGTGGATGCTGAAATTTATTTTTTGAAGAGGTCAACGAAAATTTGTAAAACTTGAACTATTTTATGGGAAGTTTGTATTAAATACTCTGGAGTAATAATTATTTTTATTAAAAATATATTGATATTATTTGATTATTGATAAAATCTAAGACAATTTTTCTAAAATATTTGTGTATTTACCTTAAAAATTCAAACATTTTATCTTAAAAATGATTAATTTAAAGCAATAGATTCCAGAAGTTAAGAACTTAATATTTTTGTGAATTTATTAAAAGACTTAAAGTTAACTTTATTAGAAAGCGTTTGATAGTATAGACTTGTTTAACTGTTTCTTTTTTCTAGTTTTTTATTTGTCTGAAAAATCCAAACCTTTGCTAGTTTTAATGCCATCTTATTAATTGGTCAATTAATGTTGCGGCGCCGCGATGATTCAGTCTCCTATCAGTTGGAGCTCAAAACATATTTAAAATTTTTGCACGTTGTGTGATAACAGAAGTGACAGCAGCCGTTTAAGCTACAGTGGTGCAACAACATCAGCGACAGCTGAGCACAAAATTCTGCAACGCGTGCAGAAAAATATGTACGAACGTCATAAGCGATTAGCTCATCAACGGCAAGAAGAAGAAGAAGAAGAACAAGAAGAAGTAGAAGAAGAAAATGTAAATAAGAACTGAGACAAAACAGTGTAAGAGTCAAAGAGACATTCACTCAACTAAATAGGAACATTCCACTAGAAGTGCTCGACTTTGATGTGCCCAATTTCTGTAACTGCAAAGGTATTTCTGTTAATTAGCTTCAAAAAAATGTTGGAAAAACGTATATCAATATCAACCGATAATAAATATAATATTTTATCATATATTTTAAATTATTTCAAACTTATTTTTAAACTATAATATATTTGAAACAGAGTTAAACGACTATTGAATACAAATGTTTGAGATCAGAGTATAAAATTTGTATATACTTTAATTAAAAATATGTATCCATTCCATTTAAGCACGATTTTTATGGTGTGTGGGCCTAAGCTGGCACGAAAACATAAGCTCTTAGTTGACATTGGGAATTGGGCTAAACGGTGAAATATGAAACAAAATCGGCAACAACAATGATAACTACAATAAAGCTTTACAAAATACTAAATACTATCGAAAACACGTGCCACAAACGGGATGGGATGAAACGGGACGGGACGGTACGAAACGGAAGGGAACGCAGGGACAGGTGTAGGGGCAGATGGCAGATGGCAGGTGTCAAAACATATGTACGCGTGATCGGCCATAAGTCAGATCAATGAATGAATGAAAACGATAGCACACACACAAACACACACACACACACACACACACACACACACACACACACACAGAGCGTGGAGTACAAAGTTTGTGTGTACAAGTGAGCTTTGAGCATAACAATAAAAAAAGAGCGTTTCATTTGCTGATTTAAGCATTATTTATTATTATGTGTAATTGTTTTTATTATTATTGTTCTTTTTTTGGAGAACTGATTCAGGGGTCAACTCACAATGTCTTGAATAACTTTCGGTTTTGCCTTCTGTTCTGCATAGATCAGCATTGCGGCAAAAGAAAGTCGAAGAAAGCACAGCAATTTCTAGTGAAATGTCAACCTTTTTCTGCAAACGACGCATAAGTCACGGTCACACTGAAAGTTTTGTTTATTTACTTCAAAAGACCTCCCCCCACCGCCAGTTTCCCTCTCTGCGGTAGACAGCCACACCGAGCACATGTGACATTGTCCGCAGCGTTCGAGTGACATTGAAAACGTTTGGCAAGCCAATCAAAAGCAGAGCAGCAACTGCAACTGCAGCAGCGGCAGCGACAGAGGCAGCACCAATGAGTTAAAGCTTAGTACAATTAAGCTCAGCAAAATAACAGTAAGTTGCGCGCGCAGCGACGCTTAGTTAAGTACAGTTATAGTTGCTGTTGTTGTTGTTGTTGCAGCTGTTGTAGTTGTAGTTGCTGATTTGTGTAGCTGTAGTTGTAGTTGTGCTTGAGCACAGAAGCACCATTGTGACTTTTAGTTCGTTTGCGGGTCAGAGTCAGCTCAGGCCAGCGCAGTAGTCGTGACCGGGGACCAGTGTCCGCTTTGAGCTTTGAGCGTCTTCAACGTAACGCGCGCGCGCGCCGTTTAATGTGTGTGTCGCCAAAACAATTAACGCAATAAAATTTCGTGCTCGTTTTTCAAGTTCCAGCAGCACGCAGTGTGCGATGCAGCCTGCGGCCAAAGTGTACTGCTTATGAGATGGATCCAAAAAGTAATCAACTAGTGACTAAAAAAGCCCATGGTGCATTGTTGCAGCTGCAATTGCGGCTACTGTTTGTTATTTCACAGTGATTTTTTTTATTTGCATGTGGAGTGCTCCCCTCCCGCGCTTCCTTGCTCCCTCCCTCGCAAAACACAACAAAAATAAGAGAAATATTTGTTTTGTCTGGCTTCAGACGTGTTGGACACGAGTTTGTTATGGGCTACAGTCGCTGTTAGTTATTCTTCTCCAACGTCTCCTTCTTCTCCTTCATTTCGGCACTCGGTCTGGACATGCGCCTCTCGTTGCGACCAGTTAACAAAATATCAAGAAAAACAACAACAAACTGTTTTTGCTTTAATCGCAGAATTTGCAGAGTGTTTTCAAAAACTGTGACAGTGAATATTGAATTTCAATTTCAATTTTATGTGCGACTTATTTTTTACTATGAAATGAAACAATGTAAAATAATACTGCTGATTTAATTTAGTCTGCAAGTACTTAAATGACCTTGAAGGTCACAAAGACTAACTTAGCAGTTTAGGACCGTTTCAACTTCGTACTATTTTAAAGATTAGGCACGATAGATTTTAAAAATGACATTAAAAATCCAATTTTTTTTCATTTTGTTACCGAAATAATTTCATTTTTTATTTCAACTCGTTACATTTTTGCATTTTTTATGTGCTGCATAAAATGGCGGAAACGAGTTAAAATTGTCAAAGCTTATAAAAAATTTAACGAGTGCAAGTTTAAGTACTTTGTGTTGTTGTTGTTTTTTTATGATTGTATAACAAATAAAAATGGCGGCCGTGTAAATAGAAAGAGACATTTAAGCACATACACAAGTACGCATGCCAATACAAATGCACGTGCAAGTGACAGAACTGACATTGAATTCTGATGGCAAAGCTTCCACACATTCATACACCCCCCAAATATGCACACCTTACACGCGCACACACACGCGCTCACAAACACAGATGCTCCAAAAATCAACAACTTTGTCACCAGGCAGGCTCAAAATCTTTTTGCCCAAAAGGGCTGAAAGAGAAAGCTTAACACTCGAATGCCTGAAATGCTCGCTAATGGAGTGTAAAATACACACAGACAAACACATACACACACACACACACACACACACACACATACTCACACACACAAAGCAGCCGCAACAAAATGAAACTCAAATAACAATTATTAAGGCGTTGCCAGACGTGCACACAACAATTATGTATCCGTGTGTGTGGGCGGAGCGGAGTGGCAACGGCGGCAGTGAAGAGAGAATGTGGAAACAGGCGCGATACAAATATATATACAAGCAGACCCGCGAGATACAATACACAAACAGTCACTCACACACAAACACACGCGCACACATAGAACGCACGCACGCACTCACACAGCGACGGCAATTCCAGTTCCAGTTTGTCGTTCCAGTATCGCGCTGTGTGAATGTGTAAAAGTGTTTGTGTGTGCATTGTTTGTGTGTTCGTGGGGCATTAAGCGCGCCGAGACAGCCAATGAGATGTTGTTGCCAGTGTACTCGTATTTGTGTAATGCTTTTCTCTCTCTCTCCCTCTTCCTCTCTCGCTTGCACTCGCTGTTGTTGTTGCTTTGCTCGATTGACAGAGGGTGGCATGTGTGCGTTTGTATTTGAAAACCAGTTTTTTTTCTCTGCTTCTCCTTGTTACAAGCAACAAAGCAGCAAAGGCAGCAGCAGCAGCAGCGGCGCAGCCGTATTGCAATGGTCGGTGAATGAACCGTGCGTCGGCCCTAATATCTTTCTAATGTTACCTGGCTGAGACACCATTTTCTTTTCTTTTCACTCGTTTTTTTTCCTTTTGATTTGTTTGCCGTTTTGTGTAGTTTATGGAGATTTTTGTTGTTGTTGTCGTTGTTTCCTGTGCTCGTTGTTGTATTTCTGGTCTGCTAGGATTTATGCTTTTTTTTTGCTTTTGTCTCGTAAATTTTTGATGTACAAGCTGAGATTTGTCTGTGGACTTGAGTCAGTATGTGCATGTGTGTCTGTGTGTGTGTGTTAATGTTGCATGTTTGTGTGCGTGTTTGACTTTTTGTGATGAAATCCGCTTAATGCTGTAATAATGCTGTTCCCAACAAAACGAAAAAATCGACTGTAGACGAATCTGCTTAAAATAGGATTTATTTAATAATTGACTAAGTTTAAGGTATGTTATGCTGTAGAATTTAAAGATATGCTGACTATACTGCATACAAATGCATATAAAATTTATCTTAGACCTGAAATTATTACGGTTATGCCCTAAATCATATGCTATTTATTTTAATGATGCTGGGCAACCCCATGAAAATCGCTTTTAATCTGTTGTTAAAGACCAAAATATCTTTGAGTTGTCAACACCATTTTGAATACCCAACAAACAGCTCTCAGAATTTGGAGGGGCTTACGAATTGGGGGGAACCGAGAACATCCCCTTGAAACCCCTAAACATGTAACACCGCAAAGCGGTGTATTCTATATATAGGAATCCACCCAGGAAAATGTCAAACTTGATAATAAAGTGAAAATAATCATAAATTTCAAGGTAAGCATGCGATAAACCCTCAAAAACGGAAACTATATACGATTTGAGTGTTCAGTATATACTATATGGTATATAGTGACATTTAAAATGGCCGTTTTAGAATTTCCAAACGATTTCATGGTGATTTTTTTTATATTTTCTGAATAGTTTTCGCTTACATAAAATGGAATTGTAACAATATAATGGAATTTTAATGCAATATCCAGTTGTGTGATTGTATTTAAATATATACATACATGTGAGTGACTGTGTGTGTGTGCGTGTGTAGTATATGCATGTGTGTGTGTATGGTGTAGGTATCTAATGAAACGTGATTTTCTTTAAAACGTGACTTTGTATTGATTTTTTCCAACCATATTTTTATTTCATTCTACAACTCAGTTCGAGTTGCTTTTGTTCTTGTGGTAGTTGTTGTATTTGTAGACTAGATGTTGTTGTTGTTGTTGTTTTCAGTTGTTGTTGTTGCTATGCCTTCTTGTTGCACATTTACTGATGCAGCGGCTGTTTCAGTTGCCAAATATCATACTATTACTTACAATTTAAGACGCAATTAATTCGTCATTTTCATTTACATTTACTTCAAATGAAAATTTGGTTTTAGCTTTCAATTAAAATATTTAGTAGGAACCGTAGTTTCAGAATGACTCGGACGAAAAATACGTAAATTTTTATCAAGTAAATGTATTAATCAACAAATTTAATATATAAAAAAATCTTTAATATATATTTAAACAAGTAATTAGGGCTTTAAACGAGCCCGCCGACTTTAAAAGACCCCGTACTCATTTTATCCTTTGCGAGCTGTAGGCTATAGTTGTCCAATCTGGACCAAATTTAGTTAGTATATATAAAGTCATGATATACACATAATGTGTTAGTATGGTTGAGATTGCTCAACTAATTAAAGATGTCTTCATACAAATTTGCTATTTCAAACTGATTTGTCCTATGGGATATAGTTGTCCGATTCGAATAAAACTTGGCGAGGATAGTTATAATGGTACTATACATAGATTGTGTGAATTTGGTCCCGATATCTCTAGCCGTTTCCAAGTTATCCTGTTATGCAATTGGTTTTTACAATTTAGGGGGCTTAACAAATAGATGGACTTTTAATTCATGTTCGGTGGCTCTAGATCTTATAGTCTCTGAGATGGTCTCGGCTGTAGATGCTGATCAATAATATACTTCTTATATACATAGTATTACATACATACTTTATGGGGTCTGACACGCCTTCTTCTGCCTGTTACAAATTTATTAGACCCAATACTCTTTTTGAGTACGGGGCTTAAAAAGTCTGCTTAATATAAACGAAAAGTTTTTCATTTTGCAATCCATAAGAGTATTTATTACTATTTACTATGCATTATTTATTGAATAAATTAGTACATTTGTGGACCATAAAGTTGTGAATAAACAGTACTTATGTATACTGTAGGTGTGTATATAGAGCTGCAACTTGAAAGTTCTGGCGATATTTACCTCTCAATATGGTTGGCATATTTACATTTGATGTTGTCGGTTCGGTATCGGCTGTCGGATGTCTGCTGTCCGATGTCCATTGTCCATTGTCCGATGTCTGCTCGTATTTACCTTTACCTGTTACCACTCATCATACACGTATTTGTCCAGTGTCCGCCATCAGCGCGGTAGTCAGTCACACCATATATGTATGTGTGTGTGTGTGTATGTGTAGGTGTATGTGTGTGTGTTTGTACCGATTTGTCTATTGTTGTTTCTGTTGCTGCCGTTTTAGAGCAAATTCAAAATCAAATTCAAATTTATAAGGAACATCACGTACTGACAACACCAACAACAATAACAAAAACAATAACAATAGCAGTAACAACAACAACAACAACAACAACAACAACGAGACCGCGCTGTAAGTGATAATGGAGGTGTTTGGGTATTTACGCGTAGGTGAGGTCGTTCAGAAAGGAGAGCTACACCAAAAAAAAAGCATAAGCAGAACAGAGCAAGAGTGAGCGAGATGGAAGGGAGTGTGTTTGTGTGAAAGAAAGAGAGGAAGGTATTAAACGGCAGCCTGTTTGCATAGGCCAAAAGAGTTGCCAACATTTCATGACTTAAAATAGCTAGATTGCTAACAAAACTATTTTCAAAAATAAAAAAAAAAGCTACCTTAAATTTAAAAACGAATAAATAAATAATTTGTTATATTACCTTAACTTTTTTTTTTAAACTTTTTTAAAGCCAATAACAACAATGTAATTTTTAGCATCTTTAGACTTATTTGAACTTGTTTATATTTGAATACATATGTATATAGTATTATAGGTAGATTTCGGTTTGCTATAGCATTTTTTACACGGAAATAAGTTGTTATACAATAAATCTTTAATTTTTTAATAAAGTCAAACTTAAAGTCTCTGAAAACTTTAAGAAACTGCTTGTAAATAAAGCAATAAACCAAAAGAATTGGATAAATTATGAAGTTAATAAAAATTAAATATATTTTTATTAAGTTTTTATTAACTTTTGTTCTTATATTGCCAGTTAATTTGCTTGCTAAACTTTGATTTAATGTATTTAAAAATTTATTTAAAATTTTTTATGGTAATAAACGATGTATTCGTAACAGCTTAAATATTTGAGATAACTCTTTATTCAATACCAGTATCGAGAAATTTTCATAAGTAAAATTGCTAAAACTAGCTATAAATGTGCTAAATTGTGCCCACTGTAAGCCAATGCTATAAAATTATGGTTATCGATTTGACCCTTGCTGCTATTTGACTTGTTTGATTTGCAGAGAAATGAGAATGGGAATAGGAATGGATATGGGAATGGAAATGGGTCTGGTACTGGTAGTAGTAGTAGTGTTGGTATTGGTATTCATAATGGTATTGGGTAATGTTACTGTGGCTGGTACTCCAGTCTCTGGTCTATTGGTAGCCCCCAATGGCCATTTGGTTGCAAGTTTGTATTGTTGATCGATTTTACGTGATATTTTCGAGATTTTCCGTATTTATAGCTGGCTGCTGTTGCCACTGCTGCCACTGCTGCTCCGTGGTACACATTTTGCTGCTGCTGTATTTGTTGTTGCCCATTGCCATTGCCATTGTTATTGTTGTTGTTGTTTTTTTATTTCATTTGAAAGTTTACTTTCGCATTTTGTACGCCTCAGCGCGCATTGTGTATTTGAGCGCTTCATATTTGTTTAGCAAACACAAATAAAATACATGCATAATTATTTTCGAAAAATATTGTAATGAACATAACGATTATGATGTTTTGCCTGATTATCATTACGATGATTATTGCTGCCCATTGGTTCTCTGGACTCTACTCTCTGCTTTCTACCTCTCTACCCTCTGGAATCTGGTATTTTGGTCTAGCTTTTTGCACTATTTATTTTCACTTCATATCGAAACTTTTGATTTGATTCGTTATTTGCATTGGACTCCAAAAACAAATGATTTCAGTTTAATACTCAGTTTGAGCATTTATTTAATTTACTTATTTACAATACGGTACAATGACATATTTGTTGTTGTGTTGATATTTAAAGGATTTGTGCTATTTTATTTGTATTTAGCACTTTTTATTCACAATAAATAAATAATTTATTTGTTTTTCTTACTCTGCTATGGAACAGACACTTTTGTAGAAAATTGTTAAATGGCAAATTGTTGAAACTACTTAAAAATCAAATACGAAAAATTGTTTGTTATAAAGAAATACTTATTAATTATGAGTTGTACTCTTAATTTTTTAAAACTTGTTAAACAGAAGTAAACTAAGATTATTTTTTGTGTTTTTTTGCATTTTATAAATGAGTTTTTTTAAGTTTTGAATCTGTTTTAATCACAAAATACTTTAAATAACATTTGGTATAAATTTTAAATAGGTTTTACTAGAAATTTAAATTTTTTTATACATTTGTGGATTTTTAATATATATAAAAAAGCAGTTTAAAAATTACGGGGAATTTAAAAACATCAAATATGGAACTTAAATTAAATTAAGCTTTTAATATGACAAAACTTAAGTTTAACAATTTTTAAGGATATAGGTCTAAATTTTCATTTAATTTAAATGTAATTTTTATAGTTTTTTCTTTTTAAGTTTTCTTTTTGTTTTTGCTGTCTGCCCTTTTAACAAGACTAAGGTCAAGTTACGGCTAAGAAGCGAGAAAATATTTTTAAATTAACTTTCTTTAACATTTATGTAAAATAATTTATAATTTAAATTTATGTCTTGCGCATAAACTTTATTTATTTTTTAAATTTTTTTTTATCGTTATTTATTTATTTTTTTTTTTTTTTAAATTTATTTCTTTAGCTTGTTTCTAGTTTCATTTAGTTTATTATATTTTTATTTTTTTACTGTTTCCAATATCTTTCAAAAATATAATTTGCTTAATTATTGCTTCCATTTACGAGCAAACCAAACCCAAAATAATAATACTTATGGATATATCCGAAGAACTTCTGAATATCTATGATAATTATGCTAATCAATACGCAGTTCTTGGCGCACAGTGGGGATAATTGAAGCGTTTGCGAAGGCAACCAAAATGCCGTAACCCGAAACTCCAACAAAAACTTCCGAGGCAATTAGCGGATTTGGATTTGGGAATTGGATTTGGGGGAATATAGCGAAATTCAAGTGTGATTGTTGTTGTTGTTGTTGTTGGTGCTGCTGTGATTGTTATGGGCAACGTTACTGCTTATTGCTGGCAATTAAAAAGGCACACCCCTAGCATGTCACGCCCACCAGCCACCAGCCACCAGCCACCAGCCACCGTTTACCGCCCATCACCCTGCGACCCTCCGCCCTCCCCGCGCTGCATAAACCATTGTTTGATAATGTTAAAGTGTCGCGCAAACAAATCAAAAAACATATTGAAATTGGGTTAATGTGCAGTCGTCAGTTTTGGTGTTGTTTTTGGGCTGCCGTTGCTGTTGCAGAGGATTGCTAAGGACATTGCGTCGTCGCCTGTTTACTTTACGGGTTATAATCCGCAAATTAAGCGCGGCCTGAGCATTAAAATTTGTGCGCCCCCCTTCGCATTGCGTTGACTGTTGTTTCAAGATAAAACTTCATGTGCGTTGAAAAAACACCAGAGAGAAGTGTCGAGCTGCTGCAAGGGGAGTCGGAGGAGGGTGGTGGGGAAGGGGGAGGACTTGGTTGAATTTGACAGGAGCAAACAAGCAGACTGTATATCGTCTTATCGTTATCGTTATGGCATTGTCATATGTTACGCACATTTAAAACGTATGTTGAATTTTCCATCACCTGATAGCGCACAGTGCGAACAGACTGTAAAGAAGGAAAAGTAACCGATACTGACTATATATATTCTGTGGGAATCTGTACACCGTTATACCTGCCAAAATGTGCTGTTTTTATATTTTTGTTTTTATTTTTTCTCACACTCAAAAGTTGCTAGCGAAATTCCTGGTTCCGTGTTACATGTGCTCGGTGTTTTCCCGCTTGGTTATCAATTGGTCCAGTGGAAATTCCCGCTAGACGTTAGCGTGAGAACTACTCAACTGGACAGCGTGTCCAGTTTTTACCATACAGGACATACCTGTCTATGTGTGTAGGTGTGTGTGTGTGAAAGTTCTATGTGTGTGTTGCATGCAGCGCGTAGCCGCAACACCCACATTAGAGGCAACAAGCAGTCGCCCAGCGGAGGCTCAATGAGTGTCCAATGTGCCGTTAATTGCTTTATGGCTGACACTGTGTCCTCTGCTTCTGCTGATGCTGCTGCTTCCTCTCTTCTTCCTCTTCTTTCTCTCTCTTTTTGTAGCGTGGGAACGCTTTTTGGAAATTTTTACCTGTCACTGCCTCTGATGATATCCATTGCTCATTTACTTCCCACTTCTCACTGCGTCTCTTTCAAGAATCAATAATTCAAGTTCAGTGTGAATATTTTTATAGATTTATTTTAAAAAGTTTTTCTATTTGTTTTTACTGTTTGCCCTTTTAACAAGATTAAGGTCAAGTTATAGCCAAGCAGCGAGGAAAAGAGTTGAAGGTTCTCTGTCCGAGAAGTATACCAAAACAGAGTCGTTAAGCAGACTGGTGAAGTCAAATTTGTTTGGAACTTTGCAGATAAAAGTGTTGAATATTTTACTTAGTTATGCCTAAACTAATTTCTCTTATAAAAAATATATTTCATAGGGTAATCATTCTTACTCGATCATTAATGTATTTACTAATGTCCAGCATTTCATATCCAGTATTCCATAGGAACATTCTGGATTATTCTACTTCTAATATCGTTAAGGATTGATCCTATCCCGATGTTACTCATTTTTAGACCCCCTACTCATAAAGAATTCAGCGGTCAATTAGGTTTGTCAGAAGCAAAATGTGCGTAATTGACAGAAGTAGGCTTTTCCGACACCATAAAGTATATATATTCTTGATCAGCATCAACAGCCGAGTCGATATTGCAGTGTCCGTTCGTCCGTTCGCATAAACACCTGGATCTTCGAGACTGTAAGAGCTAGAGCCACCAAATTTGAAATGAAAGTCCGCCTATATGTCAGGCAGGTTAACTTTATTTTATATTTTTGCCACGCCTCCTACTACCACCGCAAATTGTAAAAAACAATTTTCATTACACCGAAACTTGAAAACGACTTGAGCTTTCCAGACCAAATTCACATATTATGTGCATGAAATCATTATAACTATATTCTCCAAATTTGGTCCGGATCGTACAACTATAGCCTATAGCTCCCATAGGACAAATTTGTGATTTGTATGGAAAAACGTGCACTAGGCTGAGTACGGGGTTTTTTACAGTCGTGTCGCTCGACTGTAGCCTATCTTACTTGTTTTATGCTAAATTATTTGTTGTTTTCTAATTCCATGTTTAATGGAAACTTGTATTTTTTCCGCTTTATATTCAAGCCGTAAATTGTGTAATTCAAATGTTGTGTTTGTGTGTGTATGTGTGTATGGATATGGCGCATATCCTGTGACCATTTTGACCCACTTACAGAAACATAAACTATCATTAGCTACTCGCTTTTCTCAATACAATAGATTTTCATGTGGGCTTTTCCGTACGAGCCTCTGTAATTCGCGGGACAACGCGTCGTTTAGACGCCGCGCTCTACCCGTAACCAGCGTGGTCAAATATAAAGTGAATTCCGTTTAGTTACAGCAATAACAACAACAACAACAAGAGGAAGCATTATACCTCCGGATATGAACGACCTCGGCGGCACTTCAGACGCGCATGTTGTCACATTTGAGTTGCGGATTAGCGGCGGATGCTCTTTAGGATTATGATCATTTAGCAAATCTGTTGCTCCTGTGAATGTACCTCGTGTGCGTGGCGGATGCCTGTAAATTTCTACCAATACCAATTTCCCGCTCCCTTCCATGCCCCTCCCCTCTCCATTTCTTTGACTTTTGACAAATGTCGCATTTTTTTTGGTCTGCCATTTGCCAAAGTCATTTAAGATACTTTGAGCTACTTTGAGATACTTTTAGCATATTATAGATTTATTTAGTCATAAATCGCTGTTGTTTATCATGTGTAGTAGAGCGTCATTCATTCATGGTCTTGTCAGCTACTCGACTAGTAGTAGCAGAGACTGCCTAATCATGCCGCACCTTTAATCTACTTGCAACTTACGACCTACGTGACCTATGTCAATAAACTTGTAATAACGTGCGATTTTCTAAACAGCTAACAGCGTAGCTATTTCAAGCCAACAGCATAAACATTTTGTATCTTTTCCCAAATAAAAGAAAAGAAAAATCAGCAGGAGACATTGACAAACTGCGCCAAAATCACGTTCCAAACTATTTTATCAATGAAAAGACGGTTAAATTCGCTTTGAGCTAAGCCCAAAACTGGCTTACATTTGTGTGCATGTGTGTGTATGTGTGTGTGTGTGAGAGTTTGGGATTGGCAATAACGTGCTGTATATTATGTACAAAAGTCAAACCTCCTGCGGTTATTTATGTCAACCTGTTGCACACACAGACTCACCTACGCACCAATACACACACACACCTACAGTTTCCGGTTGCCATTGAGGATCGAAAGAAATTAGTAACATTGCAAAAAGTCAATTGGTTTGAGCTCTGACTCAGGTAGTTGGCCTAGTACTCACTCTTGGCCAATGGCAGTCAGTATTTGCTCAGGTAGATCGCACCAAAAATCTGTTAAAACTGTCTGCTCTAAACGTTGTGTGCTCAGTTGCAGACAGGTGATCGCCAGGACATGATCAAGTGCAACATTTAAGCACCATTTTTCATACATTTTTTTATCTTTACAAAAAAACGTTTACTTCGTTCGTTAACAAAATGACAAATCAACGTAAAGTGCGCAAGGATTGTTATGAGAGCAGATTACATGGTTGGTTTACTTTAAAGTTTAAACAAATAGGAAAAGTAACATAAACATTAAGTACTAAAATTGTTTATTAATTTTTGTTTCACTTTTGATTTGTTTACTTATTTCAGATATAGCTAAAACGTGTGCCATGAAGGAGAAAAGCAAAAATGCTGCACGCACGCGTCGTGAAAAGGAAAATACCGAATTCTGTGAATTGGCCAAATTATTGCCATTGCCAGCGGCGATTACGTCACAGCTGGACAAGGCATCTGTCATACGTTTGACCACATCCTATTTGAAAATGCGACAAGTTTTTCCCGATGGTAAGTGTGTGATTGAACTAAAGAAAACAACGGTAATTCGAAGGGGAAAACAATATGTGGAAAAAAGTAATGATAAGGGAACAGAAAAACGGTTGTTAGTACTAAGTGTATACACTGAAAAAAACTAAGTGCAAATGAATTATAAACTAGAAAAAGTTAAAAATTTGAAGCGAAGGAATTTGTGTGAAACTAGGCAACATTTGAAAGGATCTAAGACAAGTACTCTGATGAAATAGTTATAGTTTTAATAAGGACATTTCTTAGCAGACAATTACAGAATTTTCTTGAAAAATTTATAACAATATTTAAATTCTTAAAGCCTCAAAATTCGACTTGCTTTAATACGAAGTAATTTATTCAATTTTGTTTTGAATAACAATTAAAACTTTTAATAGACGACAGTCAAAATATTGACCTAGGTAAAAGTTATTTAATTTTGTAATCATATATAACATCTCGAAAAAAACAAAGAAGTTTTTTTCCTAGTGGTTTTAAGTAACTTAATTAATTTTGCGTATTTAACAAACAGTTTTTCATGCCTTTAGTTTATGATATGAACAAAGTACTTCATATCTTTTATTAATAAACAATAGTTCAGATATTTCTTTTGTACTTCTAAGCGATTTTCAAAGTGTTGTTTGCTGCTGTTTTTTAGTCCTTTCTTGGGCCAAGCAGTTGCCAATTAGTTGAATTAAATGCCGCTCAATTTGTTGTTCGCCTTTGACGTTGGCTTTTCATCTGGCGTGTGAATTACGTGCGGCAAACTCAAATGATGCGGAATCTTTGACAGCCACGCGGCCGACACGCTCATTATGTGGCACAAATACACGCAGGACACAGCGGGATATATATATATATTTTCTGCCGTGTGCTTTTGTTATTTCACGGGAGTGTCGAGCGCTGAGTTTTACAGTATTTCTAGCATATAAACAGAAGCGGCGACAACGTCGATTTTCAAGTTTAAAAGGCGATGTTTGCTTAAAGCATATGCTAAAGGAAAAACCACTCAACAAAACAGAAGCAGACAATAAACAAGCAGCCAGCCAAGAGGGGGAGTGACTGCAACAGAGCTAGAGAAATATAAAGAGTGAGAGCGAGAGAGAGTGAACTGGCTTCGGGGGCATTCAGGAAAACACAATGGCGGCCTGTTGTTTCACTCAAACAGCAGCGAGAGCGAAGAGAGCGAAAAGAGACGAGACGGGAAGAGAGCGAAGAAGAGATGAGTGGAGATGAGTTGAGAGCTTTGACTGGAAGTGGGTTGACAGTGGGTGGGTGGCCACTCACAGTGTATGCGTGTGCGTTTGTGTGTATGTGTGTGTCTGTGTGAGACTCTGAGATTTTATGCTGACAACGAGGGTTGCACAACGGCATTTCAATCTTTTTTCTTTCTTTCGTTTGAGGAGCAGGGGCTCTAGGACTGCGTTGTCTTGTGTTGTGTTTTTTCCATTGTGCGAAGCGTTTTTTGTGCTTTTCTTTTGCTGCCTTTATTGAAATAATTATTTTAATAATAGGCAACAAACAACAGCGGAAGTTTTGCGTGCAACATGGGGCAAGCAATGAATATCGCCCGAGCAGGGCCGTGAGAGCTCGTGAGGATTCTCCATTGGTTTCGAGCCCTGTGAATGGGCCACCTACGGCGCTGATGGCTTTAATTGGGAATAATATTTAGACGTCAGCAGTGGGCCGCTGGGTGGTTTGAGTGGGCGTGTGCTCTTAGTTGACAGCCAGACATTTGTGGGCCATGGGAACAAAAAAAAAAAACAAAACTTGCCAACACATTTTAGTTTATTCTTGATTAATTTAAGATTTTCTTTCATTTCGGTTTCGTTTTAGGTCTGGGCGAGGCTTGGGGCTCTTCGCCGGCTATGCAGCGTGGTGCAACCATCAAGGAGTTGGGCTCACATTTGCTGCAGACATTGGATGGCTTCATTTTTGTCGTAGCACCGGATGGAAAAATCATGTACATCTCGGAGACGGCCTCGGTGCACCTGGGTCTCAGTCAGGTGGGTTGATTTATGCGCATAAATTGTAAATACTCGATGTCCTTTCTGTGACCGAACCACTTGCGTTTGCCAGTCAAGCAGCCTCAGTGTTGGCGTCAAAAGACGCAAGGACCAAGAAAAAAATAGAAAAAGTCATTTGCATTCGCTAATTGGCACTTTACGAAGGGATAGGAATAGAGAAGAAAAGGCGGAAAAGCAAAACCAGACTTGGCATTAATTTGTTGTTCTTCTCTCTCTCTCTCTCTCTCTCCCGTCTTCTCTCTCTATCAATTTTTAGGTCGAACTGACGGGAAACTCCATATTCGAGTATATACACAGCTACGATCAGGATGAAATGAACGCCATTTTGTCACTGCACCCGCACATGCATCAGTATCCGGTAAGTTAAGAACTACAGTTTTTTAGACCCTGTAGGGCGTGTCCGACTGCCCTTACTAGTTGTCTATTGTCATTTTACTGAGACTTTTACTTTAACTTGCCACACAGCTCGCCCAGACGCACACGCCCATTGGCAGCCCGAATGGCGTACAACATCCGGCGGCATATGGACACGATCGTGGCTCGCACACGATCGAGATCGAGAAGACGTTCTTCCTGCGCATGAAATGTGTTTTGGCCAAGCGAAATGCGGGCCTAACCACCTCTGGCTTCAAGGTGGGTAGTGACAGCTTTTGGAACACCTTTGGAAAAGGATTTTAACCCTTTGGTTTGTTTTGATAGGTGATACACTGTTCGGGCTACCTGAAAGCACGCATTTATCCGGACTGTGGTGATGGCCAGGGAAGTCTTATACAGAATCTGGGCCTGGTTGCCGTCGGACACTCGCTGCCTTCATCTGCGATCACGGAAATCAAATTACATCAAAATATGTTCATGTTTCGTGCCAAGCTCGATATGAAATTGATCTTCTTCGATGCACGGTAAGTTGGAGTTCTACTTTCCCTTAAAAAACAAACACTTTGGAATTGCTGCCCAAAAAAAAAACAAGTGAGCAGAGCTCTTTTCAGGCGTCGGACCATAAAAAAGGCTCAGTTTTCTTGCCAACAGAAGCAAACACTAGACAAATATTTAAACGGGCCAAAAAGAATCTATTTCGTAAGCAGCAAAAAAACCACAGTATCACTCCCAACCCCCCCCTAAAAAATGACAATAAAAAATTATAACAAAAAAGTAAGCGAGACGAGCAGAAAAACGAGGGGCTCCAGGACAAAAAAGGAAAACAAATCATTTCCCTCTTGAGCTTGATTTTGCTGTAAGTGGGGTGGGGGTGGAAAGCGGGGGGGAGGGCTGGTCGAACAGAGGGCTCTGCTTTAAGTGCCTTGACTATACCAGCTTCACTCCCCTACCCCTAACCCTCCCCCTACCCCTCCCCCTCCTCCACCGAGCACTTTGTCTGACATTATTGTCACTCAATTACCCTCATGATGTTGCCCAGTCGCGTTGTCTCTCTCCCACCGACTGCTGCCCAAATGGGGTGTAGAGCAACCCCCAAAGTGGAAAACAGCCCTTTTTTCTCTTTTTGTGTATTTTTTATTTAATAAAGGCAGTGTTCCCTCATTGTTTAAACAAATAAAAATTGTGTACATTTTATGAATTGTTTATTTGTTTATTTACTTTGCAGCGTATCGCAGCTAACCGGCTACGAGCCACAGGATCTTATCGAGAAGACACTCTATCAGTACATCCATGCCGCGGATATTGTCGCCATGCGCTGCTCCCATCAAATCCGTAAGAAAACAACAATTAAACCTGCCGCACTTAGTTTAAATAACCAAATCTTTCCCTTTGTCCTCCCTTTAGTGCTGTACAAAGGACAAGTTACCACCAAATATTATCGGTTTTTGACCAAAGGAGGCGGCTGGGTGTGGGTGCAGTCGTATGCTACGCTGGTACACAATTCTCGCTCCTCCCGCGAGGTCTTCATCGTGAGCGTTAATTATGTGCTCAGCGAACGAGAGGTGAAAGACTTGGTCCTTAATGAGATCCAAACAGGTGTGATCAAACGTGAGCCCATCTCACCTGCTGCCCAGGCTGCAGCGGTGGCAGCAGCGGCAGCAGCAGCAGCAGCTGTTGCTACCAACTGTGTGCCGCCCCAGCAGCAGCAACAGCAGCAACAGTTGCCTGCGTCCAGCACTCCGGCTTTGAGTGTGAGTCCCAAACTGGATCCGTACTTTGAGCCAGAGTTGCCGTTGTCCGTGCAACCACAGCCACCCAATGCGGTTACGCCAGTGCCAAGCAACAACAACAACAACAACAATGGTAGCAGCAACAGCAACACTAACAACAACAGCAGCAATACTGCTGTCTGGCATCATCAGCATACCCAGCAGCTGCATCAGCAGCAGGGCGCCAGCATGGATCATGATAGCCTCAGTTATACACAGCTTTATCCGCCACTCAACGATCTCGTTGTGAGTTCCAGCAGCAGTATTGGCGGAGGCACTGCATCCAGTGCTGGCGGCGGCTCCAGTGCCTCAGCCTCATCCTCGGGTGTTTACTCTACGGAAATGCAATATCCGGATACAACGACGGGCACACTGTATTACAACAACAACAATCACTATTATTATGACTATGATGCCACTGTGGATGTGGCCACGTCCATGATACGACCCTTCTCGGCCAACTCGAATAGTTGTTCGAGCAGCTCGGAGAGCGATCGTCAGTTGTCCACGGGCAATGCGTCCATTGTGAATGGCACATCGCCCTCGCAGACCACCTACAGCGATCTGAGTCACAATTTTGAGTTGAGCTACTTCTCCGACAACAGTTCACAGCAGCAACATCAGCACCAGCAACAACAGCAGCATCAACAACACCAGCAACATCTGATGGAACAACAGCATCTGCAGCAACATCAATCTCATCGACTGCAGCCACAGCAGCAGCAAACACAACAACAACAACAGTATCAACAACAGCCACAATATGCTATGCATCCGCAGCAACAGCAGCAACAACAACAGCAGCAACATCGCGTTGTCAGCGACTTTGCGGAAAGCTTTAAGAATGTTAATGCCGCTGCCGTCGCAGTGGCTGCCACGCCCCATTACACAAGCGTCATTGTGGAGCCGCAGCACTATATACCCAACGATTTTGTGCATTAGCAGAGTATTATATACAAATTTAGTATAATATTGCTGCTGCTGTCGGGAAGGGCGAAGGGTGAAAGGCGAAAGGAAAGAAAAGTTGTTGCAATGTTTCTCAGTTTCTCAGTCTCTCAGTTTCTCAATTTGTAATATTTATGTGGCTGAGCCACAAAATTCTCAATTCTTGCTGCATAACTCAACTGCACACCTATTTATTAACTAATATTATGATTATTATTATTATTATTATTATTATTATCATTCGATATAATTATTTGTTTCGCTATTTTTATGGCGTGCGTTTGAAAATTGCAAAATAATCATTGTTAACAAATGCAACAAAAATACAAAAAACACAAAAAACACAAAAAGTTTAATACAAATATATATATAAATATATACATATATTAAATTTTAGTACTAAGCACTAGATGTACACTGTTCATACAAACATACATATGTGTATGTTTTATGTATGTTTAAGATCGTTCATAACAATCGCATATTTACATCAAGTTTACTTATAAATACATACGATGATAATGATGATGATAATGATGATGTACATATGTAAACATGCGATGGTGTGTATATAAGGCAGGGTCTGTTCTCCATTTACATAGATATCTGATATGATGATGATCTTCATAAGTCAAGTAAATAATTGTACATGTAAATTTAATTGTAAACGTAAAATTTTTCTAATTTGAATAAACAAAATATTATGTGGGTGAACAATAAACAAATTTAATTTAAATTATTTTTCGTTACAAATACCTAATAATTTTTCCCAATAAAAAGCCCTGCAGAGTTGCCAGCTTGTGTGATTTTAATACCGAGTACCTTAATTCAACAGTACGGCAGCATTAGCAAACTGACACATAGATGGCGCTTTTTTGCTATGTGTTGGCAATGCTGCCAATTCTTAAGGGGAAAGCGCGAAAATTTAAAAATGCGTGTCAAAAAATTTATTAAACAAAAATATATAATTTTGAAAACTATAGTAAAATTGTATGAATAAATACTACTTTTAACATTATTTTAGTAAAAACACAAGTTGCTGGAAATAAGCTTAAACTTTATTTAATTTTGCACAGCTGTTAAAATATTTAGTTAATTTTGTTTGCTTTTGACCGACATTTTGGTCAACTGCAAAACAAACAATTTACGCCTTTTGGCCAGTATGTCGTGTATATGTAGCTGCCCATGTTCATGTCCATGTCTAGGTCTGTGTTTATGTTCTTTTTGCAGCTGTTTGTGTGTGAGTGTCATTGATTTATTGCTGACCATTTGACTGTGTGTGCGTGTCTTTATGTGTTTGTGTTGACCAAGTAGGCTTTTTAGAGAGATAAAGGGTTGAGCTCTTTGCACCAGGCTAATTGTCCTTTTTTCAATTACCACAAACAAAGGCTGTGGCAAACACTTGAAGCTGCATTTTGCTACTCGTATTCGTAGTACGCTTTGTAGTATTTCTCGAAGCGTTCGAAAAGTTTTATGCCTCGACTGCACACAGACCTCAAATTATTTAATTGCGATGCCCCTAAAACATGACTCTGTGCATGTGTTGTCGCTGTGGGTGGTGGTGCTGGTGGTGCTCTTGGTGCTGTTGGAGCTGTTGGTGGTGGTGCCACTGCTCAAGGAATTTTCCTTAATGCAATAATTTAAGAGCAACCAAACCGCAACTTTTGGGCTGCCACGCAGACTCAACTCAACTCGACTTGACTCGACTCCACTCGTCTCAACTCGAGTCGAGCCTTGGAGCCAAAAGGCAAAGAAGTCATATTATAAATGAACAAAAAGTGCAAAAAAAATAACGAAAAAAGTGTACAAAAAAGAAAAATCTATATATATATATATAGAATGGTATTGCAGATGTGGGAGTTGTTGCTGCTCGAATAGCTCAAACTGCACAACTGCTCGACTTTTCCATTGCTCCATTGCTCCTCTGTGGCTTTTTGGGCTTCTGGCTTTTGCCGGACAGCAAAAGAAACCAAAATGCACTTTAATAATGAAAGTTGCGCCAATTCGTGCATATAGATTTTGTTTAAATATATATGTATATAAGTATATATATATTTCACAGTACGTTTCTTAAATGCAAAATCTAATTTCATCTTAAACGCAGCGTCAAGTGCAAGTGCAAATGATTTTTATTTAAAATTCGAGCTCGAATTTGCCTTGACCACTTGAAATGTGAAACGGGTATTGCATACGCTGAGTAGATGCCACGCCCGAACAACTGCACAATCGTTGCCCCAAAAAGTATGCTACTTAAATTAAATACCACCAAATTGCAGCAGTTACGAATTCCATAAGCAAATGCTTTATTATACTCTACCCAAGGAACATTTGGTCTTATTAAAATGTTGGTCAAGCTTAGAGTTAAATTAATAAAAATTAGATCGGTTAGTGTTAGAAATATAACATATTATTCTAATAATAATCTATAAATTAAAAATAAAATTTATTAATATATAAAAAATATATGTATTTACTGACTTAGCTGATGGACTCGACTGGTATACAGAGTAGCTATAATTTAGTACTGACCAAGCAGATACCAATGACTCGGACGAGTCCAGGTTTAAGCTGCTCAAGACTCATTGCGGTTGGACACGGAAATGGTAAACGATTTAAATGTTTAATGTGTGCAACTTGCAAGTTGCACATGGCACGTTGCAGGTGCAGCAACCAGAAACCTGAAACCTGAAACCTGAAAATAGCGTCTCCAGTTCAGAATTTTGCAGACGCACACATTTGTGTAGTTTTTGTGGTTACCAAATGGAAATTTCAAGCCTATTACATAAATGTTTAAGTGGGCAAATAGTTGGCAACAAAACTGTGTGTGCGAGTGTGTGTGTGTTGGGTGTGTATGTGTGTGAGAGTCCAGTCCCTGGCTCATTGTACGCAGCTGTACACACATTTGACTCAAGGGAGTGCCAGTGTTAGAATAGAAAACTAACCATTATATTAAAGTGCCTGGAGGTTGGGATTGGGAACTGTTTTGCCTGTTTTGCCAGCTACAGCTGACCATGGTCTAAAGCCTGGCGAAATGGGGCCAGTTGAAAAGTGCAATTGGCAAATACGACTATGTAGTTGTTGGCCAAAAGCGAAGTAGTGTAGTAAAAGAAAGGGAGAAAAGCAAAAGGAAAGAGCCGCAAAGTTGGAGAAAAGACAACTCTGGTAATTTGTTCTGAGCGGCTTTTGTTTTGTGCGCCTTTTTCGTTGGCCAAGTTAAAACCGGAGAAACGAGCAGACAGTTGGACAGTAGGGCGGACAGACGGACGGACAGACGGCATTGACAAAGGATGACGACGGACATTTTCTTCCCTGACAACGGACGCTGATTGAGTACGTATGTGTGTGTGTGTGTCTAAGACGGTGTATCTGTGTGTGTGTGGGTGTGGGGTGTGTGCGTGGGTGCCAAAAGGCGCTTAGCATCCTTTTCTTGAGCTTTCACTTTTCAATTGACCTTTCCTGACATTTTGCGCAATGTCCCAAATTTATCACTTAATAAATTTTGTTTTCTCTCAGTTTGTTGGTTTTGTTTTTTATTTTTATTTCTATTTTTATTTCATTTTATTGGAATGGCACCAAAAAGATATAGAATGCGATTTGAGAGCTGGCTAAATTAAAGCTGTCAGAACAAAACTGGTAACAAGTTTACGGACTTGCAGATTTAATGCCCAAAATTGGATTAAAAACATTGAGAAAAAATATATATGTGGCAAAAATAAATGGAGTTTCATTTAAAACTTTTAAACCAAACATAATTAAAAATTATGTTAAAACTTTGTTTTAGTGCAAAGAAATATAAATTTTTATTTGCCACACTGAAAGAAATTTGTTTGTTTTTGTTTGAAATTGATTTTGATTCTGATTTATAGGTCGTGAAATGATGAAACGCAGTAGATTTATGATGCATTAAGAAAATATTGAAGAATTTTATTGAATTCACATTGATCTGCATAAAAAAAGGCCAAAGTGTGTTTTCAGGCTTTTTGCTAAATTGTAGCAGTAAATGTCATAAAAAAGAAGTGGGAATGGCCAGGGGGAGGGGGGGGAATAACTCTTACCAAAGCTCGTATTAACGTTTTTTACGCACTTCCACTTTGCCGTTCATTTTAGGGGGCTTCAAAGTGTCTTAAAAGCCAAGAAGAGCTATGGAGCCAAGCAGCCAAAGAACCAAAGAACCAAAGAGCCAAAGAGCCAAGTTAGCAGCTTGCTAGCCTGGCCCTGTTCTGGCAAAATCCTTTCGTGCAGACGTAAACGTTTTGCAAAATTTATGTAAAAGATTTACGCATAAAATTGCGCGTCATTGAAGTTCAAATGCGGCGATTCAGATTTGTGATGCGATGTTGTTGAGGGATTGTGTCGATAAGGGTGGGTAGGGGTAGGGGCAGGGGCAGGGGGAGGGGCAGTATGTGTGTTTGGAAAATGGAAAAGTGGAAAGCATAACGTCGACATCATCAATACACTTCAACCATTAAGTGTGGCAGTCATGGCGGCCCAGTCACTCAACTCAACTCAACTCGGCTCAAGTTAAACGTTGCGCATACGCCATGTGCACCAGGACAAACTTAAGCGCGGCTATTACAGTAAATTGAATCAAATTCTGTGGAAGCCAGGGAGGCAGTGGGATGCGGGGTGGTGTGCACCCCTACGCACATTCGATATTTTATGCATTTGTTTGTTGTTTGACTTTGAAGTGTGCGCAAATACGACACACGCCGTCAACACTTTTCATTTCTTTTTTTTTTGGTTGTTCGGTTGCTTGGTTCTGCTCTCCATTTTTTCCGGCATCTCTTATTATTTTCAGCGCTTTATCAGCACACGCACAGACCTTGTCGCTTTTCCAGTTCTTCAGTTTTTCAGTTTTTGGTTATTTTTTTCATTCGGTTTTTTCGGTTTTGAAGTCGCCTAAATCCCAGCGATATATTTTACATCATTACGAGTATAGCTGCCGCCAGCATTTTCTGTGCTTGTGTTTCTTATTGTTGTTGTAGGTGTTGCTGTTGTTGTTGCTGTGCTTTATTGTTGTGATGCTTTCTCGCGATTTTATGACTTCCCATTCCAGCGCGAAAAACGCATCCCTATCGAGCTAAAGCTATTGAAGCAGATTTCGCTGACGCTTATTTTCTCCTTCCCGTTCAACTTCCCTTTCCTCCTTCCCCTTCACCTTTCTCCAGCCCTTAAGCCACATTTTCTTTTGCTCAATGAAAATCATTTTTCGATATGTTATTTTTCAGCTCATGTGTGTGCGTGTGTGGGTGTGTATTAGGGTGTGCGGCATTGGTTTACCTTGATTTGCCCCATACCCAGACAAACGACACTTTTAGCATCATTATCTGCACGGCATCGAATGCTCAAGCGCTTTGAATTATGCGACAAACAGACAGACGTTCAGAAAACATAAAAAAAAACAAACTGAGAAGAGATACAAATAAATGGCAGGCAAATGGGAAACACACACACACTAACACACACACACACACACACAGCGACACACACACACACACACAGAGACACACACTAATCTGCAAGCATACATGGGTGCCACAAACAGTAGAAATGCAAATATATTTTAGTTCTCACACCCTCAAACTGAAATTTGACACTATGAAATAGAAGTGTAAACAATTTCTTTGCACTCAAATGAACTACAGAATTATGCAAGTTTTCCTTAGGAAAATTCTACATTTTATGATAAAATTCATGTAAGAATAGAAATTGTGTATTAAATAGTATTAAGAAGAACTGATGCAAATAAGTAAAGACTTTGTTTAAAGCAGCTTTAAATAAAGTTTATGGCTATAAAATATATAGAGCTCAACAAATAAATAACTTAATAATAAAATATATTTATTTTTAGTTTTCAAATTATTGTGTTTGCTTTAAATTATCTGCCTTAAAGCAGGTATTCTTTGAAAACTGTTATTTAAGAAGAATTTATAAAGAAGATGTTGGCTAATAAAATATCTAAAACAGTTATACCTAAAACACGATTTAATGAATTTAATATTAACGGCAAATAATTATAAATAATTATTTATAATTTGTATATTAACATGTTTGGGGTTGGCCTATATCCATTTTAAAGCAGGTTGCCAATTAAGTCAGTTATTTTTAGACGAGACTAATGCCTGCCAAAATTACTAAAATAGCTGTAAATGAGTTAAATTTAAGTAATTTAATAAATTTTATAAATTAATTATATTAATTTAAAAATGAAATTTTGTTTTAAAATGTTTTGTTTTGTTTAGAGTAAACTAAAGCTGTTGAATTTGTTATTTGTTGGAGAACTAATAACAAAGTTAGTAGCTAAAAAGGGCAAAAAAAGTTTTAAATAAAATATTTTTAAATATACTTTAAATTATGGACAAGTTAGTAAAAATAAACAAATATATATCATATTTAAAACTATTTGAATTTAGCCAAAATAATTCATCTCATAACAGGATTTCTGTCGTGCCTTATATTTGTAGACTAACTAGTACAAGCGACGTTGGCTAAAAATAGTTAAAACAGCTATAAATAAAATACTCTTCACTGAATTTATATTTATATGCCAGTAATTGTATATAAATATATATTTAAAGTATCTGCTTTCGACCAGAATAGTTCAACTTAAAGACGACATTCTATTTGTGGCTCAAATCAGTTTTGCGCTTTACTCTGGTTAGACACAAGTCAAATGTTTGATGTTGGCGCTGGGTTTTGCGGCCAACAAAACAATCTTAACACAATCTTAATTTGGATAAGTGCACTCCTTACAGCTGCAATGCCCGAGCAGCAGAAAGTTCACACATAACTCAGACACTAAACCGATGCTCGATGTTATTGGATGTAGCCACATAAAATGGGTGTTTTTGGGGGTGTATTGGGGGTGTGTATGGATGGGTGTGCTTAACACACCATTGAACTGTTACGAAACAATAACAACAGCAACAACATATGTCCGGTCGTGGCCCCCTTGGCCGACAAATCCCATTTGATGTTCACTCAGCAGAAAGGCAACGCCAATGAAGCATGCAAAAGGTATTTCTGTTTTCGTTACCGATTTCTTGGTTTCCCTTCACCCCCTCCCCCTCACTCCCCCTTCAGCGTTAGCCGAGATTTTGGCTTTGTAACTCAAAATCGACAACAACAAGGAGCAAATGTGCAAACATCATGAAAAACGCAGGCACAAAAAGTCCAAAAAAAGTTCAAGAAAACAAGAAAAGAATCAAAATGAAAAAAAGAAAGAAAAAACGAAGAAAATCTTATACTGACAGAAAACAAAGACAAAGGCCAAATGGCAGCTAGAAGAAGCTGTCGACGGTCGTACAGAGAGTATACTTTCGTATTCGTCGAATATTTTGGCTTTTTATTGAACTCAAATTCATTGTACAGTGCGTACAAACCGCAACAACAGCAACAAAAGCAACAACAGCAGCGAAAATGTGACGCATAAATTCCTTTATTTAAGTTGTGCTCGTATTTTTATGCGATTGTGATCTTAAATGGAGGCTTCTCGGATGCACCAATGTTCGCGTTTCCGTCTCCTTTTTTTTATATTGTAAATAAGCGTAAGCAGCTGGCATTGAATCAGGAAACGGCAACTGATGCCTTTGTACAATGTACAGTGAACAGTGTACAGTGAACAGTGTACAGTGTACAGTGAACACTGTACATTGTCCATTGGGTCATAAAATGGCTTCCGGTTATGCTTGAAGTAAGATTAACTTGTCGTTTGCAATTTCTCTTTGATTTGTTTCAAAGGCAGAAAGGGCGCAACTAGAACTGGGGCGAGGGTTGGGTCAGAGCCGGAACGGTGGGGCAAAGGCAACGCATGGGTTTGAGCTTGAATTGTTTTCCTGTTTTACTGACGAACCCTGTTGCTTTCGCTTTCATCCTTTGTTACATACCCTATAAACCAAACGAGTTTAAAGAGCAAAAAAACACAGAGAAAGCAGTTTAAATTTAAAGTTTGCTGCTTTAAATTCAATTTTGTTTTACAGGGTATGTTGTAGTCACTCAGTGTTGTGGTGTTACGCCTCAGCATACCGTGTAATTGTTGTATTCTTGTGCTACCAATTTGTACAAATTGATTTACAACGATTCATTTTGCTAGCAGCTGCTTCGAGACCCACAGCATTTGACCCAACCTGTTCTGGGAGCGTATATTTAGCCAGAGAACAGTCTCAGGTGTGAGTTTTATTTGTTCTCAAATTGTTTTTGTGTCTTTCTTTGTTTCTGATGCCAGGCCGCAACAAAGTCATGCCTCAGGATGCCCCCTTTTCTCGCTCTCTACTACCTCTCTTTATTTTCATTTTGATTTTATTTTTTTGTTATTTTATTTTGTATTTCTATTCTGCTTCCGCTTTTGTTTCTGCTGCTTTTAATTCGGCTTCATGCAGGCCATAGAAGTGCGCTCGGCTTTCACTTTTCACATTTCTGTAGCAACCATTCAAATCTGGACCACTGTGCAATTAAGCCACGCAATCAGAATGCAAGATGAAGGCTTTGCAAACAATGGCGACTCGCCGCCATGTTGACAAAATGGCGGCCGCAAGCTGAAAAGCCAACAAATGCGTTTCTACGCCGTTGCATGACAGTGCCTGACAAAAGTCAGTTCCTACTGTTGTTGTTGTCGTTCTTGTTGTTGGTGGATTACACTTTTAGGTGATGTTGCCTTAGAGTTCACTTTTGGCTGTTTTGTTTGGCATGTTTTCAGTGCCTTTGCTTTGCCATTGCGGCTAAAAGGCATTTGGCCCATTCATGGCCAGCGGTTAAACGGGTTAACTGCCTGACAAACAGCGCATGAAAATAATAAATCTGTCAACATTTGTGCATAATTTGCTATGCTAAATAAAGGCTGTTTTTGAACAAATTCTAACAAAAATATTTAATTTTTTAAAGCTCTTTTATTTAGACAATTAGAATTTTGTTAATTTAGTAATTGGTTCAAGGTAAGTTAGTTTACTATTCAATTATGGAAAGCTCTCAACTATGAAATCCAGTAGCTCATGCTTTATGGGGAATTTAAAGTTAGTTTTAGAAAATGTTTATTTTTATTAAAATTCTAGAAATTGTTATAAAGTGTTTTTAGCTTAAAATAGTTGTTTTTGGGAATTGTTTATATTTTTTAATTGTTGCACTTTAATCCTAAAATTTTAAAATTACTTAATAAAGACGCAATTTTAATATTACATTAAATATTAACTAATTTATTTAATAATTACAATTGGATTGCCTTAAACTCTGTACTAAGTATACGTTTTAAAACCTTTATAAACTCTATATGAATTTAATTTGGGAATATTAATTTTATTATGACATGAACACTAATTTGATCCTGTATTTAAATGAATATATATTATAATCACTTGAATTATTTCATTAAAAAAGAAACAGTTTTCTGACTCGAAATATTTTATAAAACAATTATCGTTTTAGTTAACAAAAAATTGCAATACTTTCGGTAAAAAAATGGCACAATTTTTTTAAAACAATTTTTAGTTTGTTTTTAAGAATGTCAAACAATTTTTTTTTATAAAACAAAGTTTTTTGACCATTAAACTTTAACAAAACTTTTATCAAGTTTGTCTAGAGTCTAAGACTCAAGCTCGAAAAAAGTGTTGCATACTTCTGGGTGCTCACAGCAGCTATATCTTTCACTATATGAAAGCTTTTTCTGGCTGCGATTGAGTGTTAAGATTCACAAAAACAAAGCAGAAACTTGGACATATTAGAGAGTATTAAATATTTTGTGTTTCGAAAAAAGAATGTTTCTAATGGAGTCTGTAATTATTACTGCTTCTCACTCTTTTTGTTATGGTTAAAATTACAGCGGAACATTTGATTAGTTATAGACAAGTAAGTTTAGAATCTTAGTTTAGTCAAAGCCAACAAAATGCATTGGCCCACACTTATACTAGGTAACTGAATTTATTAAAGTTTGAACATAGCTTGTATATTCATCCTTCTGGATTTAATATAATTATATCTTCACAGCTTTTGTGGTCTGTCTGACCAAAGGGATTTCCATCTCCCACTACACAATTGAGAATTTTAATCATGCAATTGAAATAACAACAGCTCGACACAAAACACATAAGTCCGGAACTCGCACAGTGGGACGAACGCGACAAACCTTGATGCGTACGATGGGTGTGCCCGATGAAAGTGTGTTTGGTAATAAAACGGAAAACTATTGCTGCTTTTGGTTATATCAAGAACATCCTGATTTGCCGGACAACTGGGAGCACCGAAAGGAATATCCATTTGATTTCTTATTCAATGGTAACTTTCTGAAGAATGAACGCAACTATAAAGATGACTGAAGCGTAAACTTAGTACAGAAATTGTGGCTGGATTAATTGAGCCTGAGGCACGTAGTTTTGCTTGCACATAAAATTATAATTAACTTTGTCTGACCAAAAAGTTGTCTTAAAGACAGAACTGAACAGAAATGAACTAAACTGACCTCAACTGACCTGGCCTGGCCTGGACTGTACTGAACTGAGCTGGCCTAAACTGAGCTGAGCTGAGGAGGCTTTTTGCGCCTAAAATTTCTGACAGCACATAATGGATTTGACACATTATAATCAGGTTTGCATAGCGTCCAACTGCTCCACAGGAGGTCCTTTTTGGGTCTCAAATCACAGGAGGACCAATGCTGATGATGACGAGCTCAAGTGCTCCAGAGGTGGAGGAAGGGAGGGGTAGAGAAATGGGGAGGAATGGGGAAATGGAGAAACGGAGAGATGCAGAGTTGATAGCTGAGAGCCAAAGGCGCTTTGCACAGATGCAGACATCAAACTTGGACTTTGCTGACTTATTTGGTCACTAAGCGTACAAGTTGCTCAGCTTTGTTGTTGTTGCTGTTGTTGTTTGCTCGGAGTTCATCAACAGCGCAGAGGCTGCTGATAAGCAGCAACAGCAGCTACACACACACAGATACTCACACGGATAGACATACATATAAACGAGGATTGAAACTCATGTCTGAGCATTTACTTAGTTAATTAAATTCAACTTCTTTAGGTGGAGCATCGGAGTCAGTTTCGAAGAGCTGCAGGGCGCGATGTCCACGTTTACGTCCTCGTCCTCCATGGTGCCCACGTTTGCTCCTTGACAGCTTGTGGATGGCACTGTGAATTGCTGACTTAGTTTGTCTGTTGGTCAGGCAGCGACTTTGGCCAACTGAGTTTACACAACGTACACTCGTATTTGCCCATATCGTAGATAAATATACTAACACAAAAGTTATTTGCTTTTAATCTGGCGTTTCGTTTCGTTTTCTTTTTTGTATTTTATGCATGTTTTTAATCCAAGCTGATGATTAGTTACGTTGCAGTGCAAAGGCTTTTTACAAGATTCATTCATTTTTGGCAATTTGAGGCTTCAGAGACTAATAAAAATGATAGCAAAGATTTAAATTTCCCCAGTTGTTGCTGGCACCTGCAATTTGCACACTTCACACACAGAGAACTCCCTGCAAATTGACATTCAATATGAACTCAAGTTCTACCCACAAGAAAACCCTCAAGGCTAAAGTGTGCAAGTGTGTGTGTGAGTTATGTAGGCAAATAACATTAAATTGAATCGAATTCCAATGTTTTGAAGAGTCTGTGGATATTGAAGTATTTGTACACTTTTAAGAAAATGCAATTTCTCATTTGTTTTGGGAAATTTGGTCTTCATTTTGTTTTTTTGCTTACAACGAACAGTTTCCGACTATGGAGCGACTTATCGATATCAGTTAGCCGATGCACAAACCACTGAGCGCACGCAACGCAGTCAAGAGCAACTATCGATATCAGCAGCGCATATCGTCAGCTGGCTGCTCTCTATCGATCAAACAGCTGTTTTCAGTTTATTTTCGCGCGCGAATTCTGCCAATTGACAATTGTGCTTTCTGCTGCAAATTTGTGAAATAAATATTTATATTCAGATTCAAATAGATTAACTTAAAAAGTGTGGCTGCTGTTGTAAAACATGTCTGTGTTGTTAGCAGATATTGATGCTACTTGCGCAGCGCTTGGCGTAAGCGATGGCAGTCGCTATCAGGCAGAGCCCGACGCCGCTGAAGGCTTGAAGGTAAATAAAGTGTACAAAAAATTAAAAACAACAATATATATATATTAAATGTTAAACAGCATCTCATTTGGATACTGCGTCGCGATTTGGACAATCACGAGTATCGTCGCCATTTGGGACGCGCCAAAGTGCTGCAAACAGATTTGGTTTATATGCTGCCGGATTATGTGCAGCATGAGGAACTGTCCGATTTGTTGATACGTCTGCTGGTCATATTGACCAATCCGACATTGCTGCTATATCGCGACGGACCGCCCAGTGATAATCATGGACGAAAGGTGTTCCTGGAACTGATCGACATACTGCAGGGCTACAAAGCAGCCTTTGCCAGAGACAAAATCTGGACAGCTCTGTTCGTGAAGCTAAAGCAAGCATTGGAAATCGTAAGTATTTGTTATTAAACAGTCCCGAACAAAATACACTTTATAAATTAACAAAACTCGAACGATGAGTGACAACAACTCAGATTATGATAGCCAGGAGGATAGTTATACTGAAACTGAAGCCGGAACTGGATCGGAAGTAGATAGCTTGACTGAGAGGGAAAGGGATTGGAATAACTACTATACTTGTTTGGTTTGCATGAATCAAGCAGACTCTCCTTTGGTTGCTTTCTGTGGTCATATATTCTGCAGCAATTGCATTCTCACTTGGATTAATTCACAGGGCATCGAGGCCAGGTGTCCCTATTGTCAGTCTATCGTTGGCGATAATACTTTGATTGCTGTCAACACAACCAATGTATCGGGCTATTCCGGTTGCCAGTCGGTTGCTGAGCATCGTCTCTTTTCGGATACTGTGCGTGTTCATGTCGCATCGCCGGAGGAATCCATGTACATTGGCGGAATAGTGGTTTGTTCACCAGAGCTAATGCCACGCATGAAACCCCTTGCACCTGAATTGCTCACCCAATATTCCAATATCGCAAGTCGTACATATTTCTTTGATTGCCCGATCTTGCAGCGCTGCTTGATGCTTGTTATACTGTTCTATCTGTATGTGGCCACTTTGCGAGTGGATGGAACAATGTAAAAAATTTCAAATCATTTGCATCCGTCAAATGTTTTCAAATATATACTATGTATATGCTTAATTCTCCTGCACTGGCAAATACTGCGTTAATTGGGGCTATTTACTGGACGGACAGAGGAAAGTGGGGAGAGGAGCTGTGAACTAGAGCCAAGGCAATTATCGGCCTGGCATTTGCACAACTATTTTTGTAATCTTTATAGCCCTTACAAGTATTAATGTGGCAGCGGCCGCGTAAAACTTTTAATGGCTCTCGTGCAGCTGCCAGCAGTCAAGCGGTCTGGCAGTCAAGCAGTCAGGCAGTTGGGGAAAATCTTTTTTTTTTTTTTTTTGCGCATTTCCCTTTGCCATTTTCATCTCCATTGGCTTTTGTTTTTGACTGTAGTTATCCTCCTTGCCAGGCTCTAGCTTCATTTCCAGCTGGCTCTTTGAATTTGTGCTCGTCCCCATTTTTATTCATATCTCTTTTTTTTTTTTAATTTTTGTGCGCTTCATAACTAATTTGAACTTCATTTACTATCTGCGTTTCATCTTTTCCCCAACAGCTTTCAAATTATATATATATAATTTTCCCCCTTTATCCTTTGGTTAATCCTTGAAGAGTTTCCTCTTTAGGACTGACAAAAACCCGTCGAGTTTAAGATTCTGTATTGAAACTCTTTGATGTCGATTTTTATTCGTTTTTGACTCAACAAAACGTGTTGAAAATTCCAAATTCTAAAAAATTTAATTTCATAAAAATCACACGAAATCAAATCGACGCTACAAACTTTTTCAGCTAAAACCGCAACAAGTCGATTTAATAAACACCCGCCATATCGGGGGAAAAAAGGTATGAAAAGTGTGGAAAACGGGGGATGAGGAACAAGGGACAAGGGAAAGAAAAGTGCCAGAAGGCACCTTGAAATCAAACACGTTGTTGGCCCCACAAGGAAATCTGTGGTTTTTCCTAGGCGTCGTCAACGTGCCCAATGTCACATGGCAAAATCAAGTGGGAGTTTTTCCATGCCGGTTGGGGATGAGGCATGACCAGAAACCACAACAAAAATAGAAAAAACCGGAGAAAAAAAAGTGTTTGAAAGAAAGCAACAACAACAACAACAACATGAGTATTGGATACAATTTGTAACATTTTAGTGTGGGTGACTGTCAGAGAATGAAATGTTTTCAATTGCTAAATTGTAGCTAAAAAGAAATGAATACCAAAATGGAAAAAAAATAGGTGAACAAATGGAGTACTCCTACACTTGCCTAGCGGCAGGGAATTAGAAAGCGTAATGAAAAAATTTGCATTTCTCTTTTGAGTATGTGGAAAATCATTGGGAATGGGGAAAACCTTTCGTTTGAGTGGTACTTTATAATTGTCTTGGTTTTCAAAACCCAATTTAAAAACTCTGTTAATCGTTCTTTTTTTAGTATTGGAAATATTAGGTTTGAGCTTAGACTCATAACATGAGTCCTTGTTCATTGTACATGGTCAGATTGAAGTGACTGCAAGATGCTTAAGTCTAATTAGTTATAGTAACTCAAAGATAGTTTGATTTATATTATATTTATATGAAATATATCACAGGCTTAAATTTAATCGCGCCTAAGACGCTTTTAAAAAAAGGCTGCAAATTTGTATGTAGTTCATTTCGCTTATCAACTTTCATTGGCAATTATCAGCATTGAATGGAGATTCGCTAGTAGCTGTAAATATAATGTCGACACAGTAATCGCAGCTGCATACACTCTCACTTAAACACACCCATACACCCATACACCCATACACCCATACACCCGTACACCATTACACACATAAGCAGGAAAAAGTTCTCTCGCCAAAGCGAAATAAATTCATTTAAAGCCGATTGAATCGACATTCATAACACTCCGGGGAGCAATTCCAAAGGATTTTCATGGTGCTGCGTTGCCAGCAAAGAGTCGCCAGAGGATTTCTTTAGATTTTCATTTTTTAGCTAACGCTTTTTTATACACACACCCGCACACACACAGATGTACATAACTTTTTATATTTTATTTTTAGCTTAAATGCTAGCGAATTTCTATATGAATGCTGTCTCTACAATACTTTGGTTGTTGTTGTTGTCGTTGTCGTTGATAATGAATGTGTGGGAGGATTGGGCGGATTGGAGCATTGATGCCCTTGGCTGTTGGTTGCTTGCTGACTTTTTATGCTTTACTTCCTTATTTGCGTGGCTCCAAAGACTTACACGCTTTGATGTATGCGCGCCAAGCAGCCAAGTGGACAGCCAAAGAGGGGGGAATACACCGCTTGCCGGAGGGCAGGGTTGGGGGGATAGCTTTTGGGGTTTTCTTTTTTTTCTGTGTGTTGTTGTTGTATTGTGAAATGAGAAGGCGACGGTCGGTCGGAATCCATCGACCCACCCACCCGCAATGTTGTTGCGTAGGGTAACCAAAAGCGGAAGTCATTATTAACTTTGCCTTTGAATGAGGCGCTGGAATGGCTTTCGATAAAAGAGAGAGCGATGCGGGTTGGAGGGGGTGGTGTCCATGTCCACCGTGGTAGGAACCCGGAGTCACAGCTGGCTGGTAGGCACAAAAGCCGCATTAGTTGTATTTATTTGTAAGCCAACAGCAGTAACTGCTCCTCCTTCTTGTCCTCGTACCCATCCACATTCTTTTATTTTGGCTCCTCGTCGCCCGGACCAACACAAATTGATTTCATCTTGACTTTGTTGTGGTAGAGTCGTTGGAATCGCTTGCTGCCAGCTGCTCTACTGCTCTACCGCTCAACTGCTTAAATCCTCCACGCCTCTCTGCTCCGCTCTGCTCTGGTCTGCTCATCTGGGCATGTTGTCCCAGGCTTGGCTGCCTTTTGGCGCTGGGCTTCCGTTTTACAGTCGAGCTACATAAATTTGCAATTTAATTTAATTTAATTTCATTTGATTATTTTAACTTGACTCGCGGGATTTGCCGCTTAGATTTTCTACACTGGGATTTGCCGCAAGACATTTTTATTATTTTGACTTTTAATGTTGTCTCTTTACTCTTCACTCCCCTCTCCACATACTCCTAGGCCTTTGCCATACGCAGCGAGGAGCAGAATCTTCTGATTGAACGCATCCTGGTTCTGGTGCGCAATGTTCTGCAAGTGCCAGCTAATCCGGAAGCGGAATGCCGAGCGGATAACGACGCCAGTTTGCATGATCAAGTCATTTGGGCACTTCATCAAACTGGCATGCTGGATCTGGTGCTATTCATAGTCTCCTCACCGGATGAGGAGCAATTTCATCTGCACGGACTGGAAATTATTTGTCTACTTTATCGTGAACAGGTAAAAAAATTAATTTTATTTTGAATGTTATAACATCTCAAATCTCATTCCAAATTGGTTTAAACTCTTTCAGAATGCCGAGTCTCTGGCAGATGCTTCACTGCAGCGCAGTCTTAGCGAGAAGCAGCGTGATCAGCAGGAACTTTTGGCCGCACGACGTCGAGAGAATGCTCGTCGTCAGGCTCGTCCGCCATCGGGTCGTCATTCCCGCTTCGGTGGCACCTATGTTATACGAAACATGAAATCGGTCTCCGATCGTGATATCATCTGCCATCAGGCGTTGCAACGCGTATCCTCCATTGACTTTGATCGCGAAAAACAGGCACAGAAACGCTCCCATCGCCACATCAAGGAAGAGGCTCAAATAACGCGACGTAGCGCCTTTACTGTCAGGTGAATACACACACATATGTATCTATAACTATATACATTTATTTATATATTGGCACTGGGATTGAGTCTGGGATTGAGATGGCTGTATCCATTTGTCTATGGCAACTTCCTGCACTTTAGCCTGTTGTCTATTGTGCGGCTCTGAATGCGGCCATTAGCATCGGAATTGTTATGGTTCGGCTGCCAGGCCACATTCCGGTCATTGATTTTCGATTTTACGCTGCAGTCGAACCGAGCGAGCGTATAAAATAATATTCAATAATAAATGAAGGCATTTCCTTTTGACCCGCTCCATTTTCTCCTCAACTCCTGTTACTTGCGCTATTTTATAGTATCGCCCAAACGTTATTGGTCGGGCTGCTGTTGCTGCTGCTGCTGCTACTTTGGTTCTGGCTGAGTGGGCTAAGAAGCGAAACAAAGATGTGGCCATATCCAAGGCGCCGGTTGGGCAACGTCTTTCCTGTCGCCGCACTCCCTAATGGCCACCAGGTGCACCTATTTTATGATTTTCTGCTAACCAACAAACTACTTAAAGGATACGCGCACACCATCCTTGGCAGGATGCTGCCTGAGCTGCTTGGGTTAGCAAAATGCATTTGTAGTACTTTCAGTTGCTGTAATACTCTACCTTTTAAGAAGGGAAACATAGCTAACCTGCAGAAATAGCTCACTTTTTTATAAAGCTCTCTCTGCTAGGGTATCTATATGTCGACCTTCGTTGGCTGAATCGTTTAGTTGTTGTTGCGATTTGTCGTCCAGCAGCTATAAAGTCCTGCGGAAAGATAAAATTGCAGCAGTGGCAACGTAATCTTGGTGGCGCCACTAACAACGCCACATCGTAGTAAGCCTCTGAGCTGGCATTGCAAAAATGTGCAAACATTTTCCAATGTGCGATGTGCGATACGATGTGGGCCAACATTTTTGCTTGTTAGTTCAACTAGCAACTGACTTTTGCTTGGCCAGGGCCTGGCCTGGCCTGGACTGGTTTGGTGTGGTTTACGGCCAAGTCAAATCTGTTGGCAACCATAAATCGCTAGCTCGGGACTGTGATTAGACAAGTTCTCTGTACCTAAACTGCTATCAATAGGCAGCCAAAGATATGCTGCAACCACAAAAGATGGCCAAAAAAGAATGGCCAACTAGTGGGCAGCGATAAACATGCACACTGTATGTGGTGTACACTGTACACCAAAGAGCACGTTCTGAACAGCAGCTAAAGTTCATCAATGTCACGTGTCGGCTCTCAACAAACGACACATACAACAATTTGTTGCCGTTCAACAAGAATTGCATGTTGCAAGTTGCAATAAGTCGAGAAGCGGCCTTTGTATTTTTTCCTCTCTTCTCTCTCTTCTCCTTACTCCAAACCCTTTCCCACTCCCCCACCCCACCCCAGCCATCGTTGTGATATTCTTCCTTGTCTTTGGCATAAATTAATCTATGTCGGCAGCGATGCGTCGGATTTGTATGGATTTGTTTTTGGCCTGTGGTTGAGATGTGGAGATGCAGAGATTGTTACCACCGAGCGAAGGCAGCTGAAGCGATAAGGGAACAAATGGAATCTGGATGCATCTTTTCAAGCGCTTTACTCAAATAAATTGGCCTGGGAAAATTTATTGCATAAAACGCTGGCAAACGCCGTTGCATCGGCCGCATTTGTTATATAAACTCGAATACACACACCCACACCCACACCCTCCTCACACACACACATCCACACTCCCACACAAAAACATGCATATGCAGCTATATGTGCAGATGTGCATGTGTGTGTGTGTGGAGAGGTCGGGGCAGAGGCGGGAGTGTTTGCTCTGGCTTTCAATCAATATTATTGTGGTATAACCATTTTTCATCCATTTCCCCATTGCAGATTGTGCTTGCGCGAATATTGCATTGAGGTGCTCCGCTCCGCTTACAACACTCTGGTGCGGCAGGTGCGGCGTGTTTTGGAACGTAACGCTGGCTCCTCGAGTCACGATGACTCCTATCTATTGTGGGCCATACGATTTTTCATGGAGTTCAATCGTTTGAGTGGTCTACAATTGCAGCTAGTCAGGTGAGTAAATGCTTCTATGTGGCTCTACGACAGTGCTGGCACTATTTTCTGGATTTAAAAAGCTAAATCAATAGAAAAATGATATACGAAATGAAAATCGACTAATTTTGTAAGTCCTTAACATAACTAGTAAGAAAGGCTACTTGAGCAAGCAAACTAAGTAATTTTCGACCGATAAAGCCTATATGAGCTTTAGGATATAGTTGTCCAATCTGTACCAAAAGTAAGGAGATATAAAATTATGACTTAGGCATTACGTGTGAGTTAAGTTGGGACAGCCTAGTTAAAACTACGTTTTTTCATACAAACGACCAATTTTGGACCGATTTGACCTATGGAAGCTATAGGATATAGTTGTCCGATCCAGACCAAACAAGTAAATTGTGGTTAATCTAAAAACGCTATTTTCCATTTCAAACTATTTAGAATTTAAATAATTTTAAATCTTTTTACATTAGCTACTTAATAGCTGAAATATCAACGCTGTCTGTAAATGTTTGACTGTGTAGGTTTAAGTGTGTGTGTGTGTGTGTGTGTTTTTGTGTGTGTGAATTGCCGTTACCAATGTCAATTGTGGTGTTTGCTCGTAAGTACGTATCTGTCCCGAGTTGAGATATGTTCTGTGGTTGACTTAAGCGTTCAAATTAATTGCCAATGTGTTTGGTAATGTCCATAACACAAAGAACAGAGATAGAAGAACTGAAAACATAACAGAGCATTAGATGGATAGATACATAGCATAGATAGATCTGTACTTGATACAAAATGACTTTGATGAACGAGCAGACCAAACTTGTTACAATGGCTAATGAAAAGCCATAACCTGTTGGCAAACTTGAAGCCGACCTAAGCTGAACGCCTCGTCAGCAGATATGTAAATCGCTTAGCACTTACACACACAGACACACACACACACACTCCCCTGGGTGTTTGGGGAAAGGGCTTTTAATCAAATTACTTTACAACATTTACCTCTTCTTAAAATGAAGCCAAGTTAGCAAAGCTTTTTATTTGTTGAAGACCAACTTAATTTTGTAGTTTGTATGCTACACAAAAAATGATTGAAACCTTTTTGGCCATGTTTTAAGCAGACCAACTTCTTTCCACTCTCAGTAATTTATAATGCTGAATACTATCTTTCGAGAGCACTGCCAAAATTGTATTGAGTCGTTTCTATTTCAGAGTTTTATGACCTTTTTTTCTTTCTTTACCCAACATCATAACAAAAGGAAAGTAAGATAATAGAAACAGTATGCATTTTGCAAATAAACTTTATGTCCAAGCAATTCCCATTTAAAGGACTGCCCCGAAAATGGTTCAATAGAAAATGTCACATTACGTTGGCCGCAACACAAATTGTATATCATTGTGGAATTATTGAGTCCTAGAGATGGGTGCGTGAAAGAAGAAAATAAATATTTACAAGAAAGAAGAGAAATCAAGCACTTTGTGTTCAAACTTAGTTTCTTCCTAGTCAAGAATTTGTATCTTAATTTAGAAACGGCTTCGAAAGTTTGATATATGGTATGTACCTACATGAAGTCAAGTCTTCTTTTTCGTGTGTTCTCCTTTTAGCTTTGTTCGTGACACGAATTTGACACGCTCTCAACACTGTTTCGAACAACACTGCTTACAGTTTTATTGCATTAATTTTGGGTGAGAGACAAAACACAACAACAAGAAAAAGAACATGAACAAACACATGAACAAATCAAAGTCATGACGCCAATCGTTGACCTACGTCACTCCACAATTGCGTGGGTGTTAGTCAACCGAAATCACGCCTCTTTCATACCCTCTGCTACTGCTACTGCTACTGCTAACGAATCTGGTGCAATATTCCATGTCCAGTTGACAATTCGGCAATTTAAGCATTTCGCTGGTCACTCGCTCGGTCTACTTCCCTTGTTGTTGTACATTTTATTGTTATACAGCATGCTGTTAATAAAATTTTGCTGTCATCTGGTTGTTCTCTCTCTTTCTATTTCTCTTGCTCTTAACGCCCTCTATTTCACTCCCTCATTCTTTTGGCCTTTGTTCGTTTTTCAGTGTGGTGGGAAATTTCTTTAAAATTGTTTTGGTTACTTTCAAATTAGTTTCTGAATGACAACAATGAAGCTTTGCAAAAATGTTGTCATTCCGTTGCTGCAAAGTTTTCACAGCCCGAGCGAATCCTCCCATTTTCCATTTTCCAATCCCGTTCGTCGTTCTGTCCTCAACCCACAGAAAAATAAAAGTAAAAAAATAAAATAAAGAAAAATGAGAGAATCGCCACCCGCACTATTCAAAGTTTCTGGGTAGCAGCTACTGGTGCTGTTTTTCATTTTAGCCCAGCCTTTTCCACTGTCTTTTATCATGTCTCTTTGCCACACTCTCAAGCCACATACATATATATCTATGTATGGATAGATATATATATACTTGTCGGGCATAAAAGTTTCTGTTTATTTCCGCAAATGCAATTTGCCGCTGCCCGCTTGCTTAGGAACTTTCTTTATCGTCTGCCATTTTCTACTGATTTTGCACTATATAAAGCATGCTATTGCAATAATGTATGGCCGTAAAAGACTGAAAACTTTTGCAAGCAAAAAAAAAAAAAAAAAGAAAAGAAAATAGAAAAGTGAAATTCAGTTTTTGAGTTGAAATTTAGGTGTCCAGTTTTTATTCCATTGACCATTTCATTGACCGTCAAATGATCTTATAGAGTTATTCGGAAATTTCTACCAATTAAGTTATACGATTATAAACTACAGCAATTCCTATTAGGTGCAAAAGATGTATGATCTTTTAGTAAATTTAATACTAAATTCAGTTAAAATTTAAATTTCCGAAGTTTGAATTCTAATAATTCTAAGTCTATGACTTTAGCACGCTTACCTGGTATAAATAGCCAATTATGTTTAATTTATAGTTCAATTGGAATTCTGTTTAAATTGAATTGCTGTATTACTTATCTAAATGTTAATCAACTCCACTCACAGCTAAATGAGCCCGGTTTATACTCGTTATTTATAGATATCAACTTTTCTTCGTTTTAGATCTAAATGTATAGATATCACTAATTGCGCACCTGTTTCCTGAAACGATTTGAGCGTTTGCCCTTTTAAAATTTTTATTGATTTTATAATTTATTTATTTGAGTTCAGTTAAGTTGCTGCTGCTGTCGCGCAAACTGTAATTAATTTGATTTTAATGCCTTTTCAAATGTTGTTCGTCTGTTCTTGCTCTCACTCTCCGTCTCCTTCTTCTTCTTCCTCTACTTTTCCTTCTCCCACTCGGCCTCTCTTTTCGACTCTCCTTGCTGCTGCTGCTGTTGCTGCAGAAACTTTAATGACCGTCGCAGTAGACGTCGCTTTGCTAATTTTGCCAAGTTGCAAATGCAACAACAGCTTGGCATAAACCAAACAAACGTGTGGCTTGGCCACGCCTTCTTTTTGGGTGGTAGTGGCAACTTAGGCTGCCACTCATTTGTAGCCCTACTTAAAAATTAATTTTGTTAATGAGTTTTTCAACAGGCAACTTGCAACTTGCAGCTTGCGACTTGCAACTGGCAAGCTGCTTACTTACCTGTTCTCTCATTTCCTCTGGACTTTACTTTACTTTAATGTAATGCGCTCTTTGAATACCCTTTAGTATATATACATTTAAACTAGTGCTTAACGTGCAGATTAAAGACTTTTTGTTCTTATATTTTTCTCTTTATTTTTTTGTGCTTGCAGCGAATCGCTAAGCGTTCAATGTTTCCACTGGGTCCTGACGCGCATGCAACATGACATGGACATGATTCAGTGCGACAAGAAACAAGCGCGTCTTTGGGCCAAGCGCCTTCATGTTGCTCTCTTGGTAAGTATATGCATTGAGGGCCAACTAAGCTTAAACCGACCAAGTTAGTGAGTGTGTGTATGTGTAAGTGTGTGTTGCTAGTGCACACATGTAGTGTATGTGTGTGTGTGAGTGTGTTTGTGCTTTAGTCTGCTGTTGTTTGTTTTGGCACTGAAAGTGCACTTTTGGGTGCACTTTGCCGGAGATGAACGTTTCCCCGAAATTAAGATTGAGTTTAAGCCAACTTCATATGCGGCGGCAGAGCTTTTTACTAAGTCAAATCTTCTAAAAAGACTGTTGGTAATACCTTGTTTTAATTTAATAATTTAATTAAAGCTTTTTGTACTTCCTATGACTTTTCTCAACTTAAACAAACAAGAAGAATTTTTTCGAAGCATAACTAACATTTCGAACATAAGACTAAGTTATTTTAATTAATAAATAGTTTTTTTTTCCATCAGATATAACTTATTAAACGTAAATATTTGGCTTATTGATATCGAACGATTGAAATAGCTTAAGGTCTAATTTTAATGCGTTTCACACTCTCCCATTTATCCGGCATTAATAAATATATATAAATATTTTTTAATTAAAGACATTCCGCGAGTTGCTGCAGAGCTTGCTGGGACTGCAGAAACTGAAGGATGATATTAACGCACGTGGTCTCTTTGATATGTTATTAAACAATGTCTGCTATGTGCTGGAGTATCGGGAGACAATACTGCATTTGTTAATGAACTACAATGAGGCGCATAGCACAAAGTGAGTATCCCCGGCCACCTAACACCAACACCTCAACCACATAACTATCTTTCAACTAGAATTAGTAGTAGGAGTGGTATTAGCAGTACATATCATATTGGAAATAACTTAAATAGCAGCATACCATGGCCAGGCATCACATGCCACATGCCATATGGGGCATGGGGCATGACTTGGGGGTAGAGCGCTGTAAGGTAGCCTGGTATGAGATCTGAGTCGCTTCTTGATGGCCACAAATAACCAAGGCAAACACACTCGCTGACTATCGCTTAATAGGATTACCATTGATGCTGCTTCAAGACCCAAAAACACACACACTACATATATAAGTATATATCTGAATTAGAAGCTTCTGTCCGGCCAAAAACCTCTGGTCCCAATCGACAATCAGGCATTGTTTGTCTTGACGGCATGCTTTTGTCTTAAGACTTGTTTGTTTGGCTATTTGCTCAGCTGTCTGCCTGTGTTTGTGTCTGTATGTGTGTGTGTGTGTGTGATTGTGTGAGGGTGTCGGTGCACTGTTAAAAAATACTAGCTTTATATATTTTCGTTCTGGAGTGTGGCTTAAAACAAGAAGTTTCCTGCAGTGAAATTTCTTCTCTATTATTCCCGACGTTAAATCTTAGAATAGAAGTTTTTTTTTTGTCAGTGTAGGTGTGCGTGTGTGCAGTTGCAATGTTAAATGAACTAGTTGCGCTTTGAATTTGAAGAGCAGCAACTGCAGGAATAGATGCAGGAGCAGAATCCGGCGAAAACTTTAATTGATTTTACAAGCATGTGCGGCACGCGTGCTCTGGCATTAAAATTATAGTATTTGGTAACTAGTATGAGACTGAGGAGAGAGAGAGCGACATGGTGGGAGTAGCAGAGATGCCTTTGCTCATTGAAAGCCAGTGCATGTTAAGGATCGTGTGCAATTTTAGGGGGCAGGAGTATTGCACCTTGGCTGCATTCTAATTGCCATGTTAGCAGCTGACAGCAAAGGGTAGCAAACCAAAGAAAAGGGGAGGGAGAGGGAGAGAGTGAGAGAGAGGAAGAGGACGAGGAAGGGGACATTGTGGTGGCCTTTAACTGATTTACATACCTACTTAAACAGTTGGCATGCAGCAGTGCTTTTAGACTCATTAACAACACAGCACTTATTCCCCAGTTAGTTACGAGAATAACTCAACTGAATGCTTAACTGTACCTCCAGTAACCCCTCTCCCAATAAGGAAAAGGTAGAAGGGGCTTAGAACGGTGTGTGGCTCAAACAACACGTGCATGCACTTTCAATTGCCATTTAAAAGTTTGGTTACTCCCCTCAGACGTCCTGTTCTTTATCCCTGTTTGGCTTTTCCTTTGCAGAATGCATTCGATCGAAATCCATTTAGATAATTGCAATTTCTATTTTTTATTTGAGTCTTTTTTTAAGCTCACATGCGAAGAGGCATGAAAAGCTAAACTCACTTGAATATTTCTAAACGAATGCACAAATGTATCTGTCAAACAAACTGATGCAACATGGTGTGGATGCCACCTGCAATGAATGTCTGAATGACTGAAAGTGTGTTTTTGTGTCACAGACAGAAATCTGTTGGGAAGCAAAATGCACACCATGGGAAATCAGTAAAATTATTGAACAAATCTCAGCATTAAAATTTCTTGTGCAACGATGTGTCCCATGCAAAGCTTTAGATATCAAGCTCAATTAAAGCTGATTATTATAGGGATTACTATATATATAAAATTATTATGTATTATAATTATTCATTGGATGCATTGTCCCACTGTGCGTTCTGTGCACACATCATCCAGTTGCCATACCCCGTGTGTGTGTGTAGGGGGTGTGGGTGTGTGGACCACGATGGCGTGGGTTCAACTATCAAAGTGTCAGTCAGTCGGATGAAGAGATGGACATTGATATAGACAGACATTAGGCGGATGGGAATGCATTTGGAATTTGGCAAAGCTCTGACTAAATTAATTTAACGCGCAAACATGAAATTGACAGCATGTGGCAATAGACTGAATGCAAATGCAGTTTATCGACCCAGTTGAACGATTAGTAGATACCCTCTATTTAATTCTACATTTATTATCCCACTATTTATTTGTTAACTCGATTATAAACTCAATTTGGACACTTTGTATACAGGGTATTGACATATTTGCGGATATTTGGCCACTCATAAGAGACATATATATGTACATACAATATAGTTAGTTGATGCTACGGTGCAAATTTGTGTGTCATTGAAGCGTTAATATTGCCACTTGAGTATGCAGTAAATGGCAAAAATCAGTACGATCAATCAAATATTAACTGGTAAATTATACGAAAACCTGCATAGACATTGCTTTCAATTAATCTTTGCAATTAGCGATTAAGTAACTAAGTGCTGTTGTCTTTTGAACTGCAATCAAAATTTGAGCACTTGAGGGCTTCAATCCTTTTCGGCGTTCACATGAATAATTTATGAATTTCGTGCTGGGCTGTAGCCAAAGTACTTTGGAGGGGTTTTTTGAGAGGGCTCAACTAGGGGTTGATGCGGCTGCAATCAGCGCCCATCACTCATCATTGTGAGGCCAGAGATTGGTGTTGTTGCTGTTGTTGTTGCTGTTACTGTTGCTATGCTGCTGTCATAATTAATAATATTTTCATTATAAACGTCTTATGGCAATGAGCATCATTCTCTAACCATTTTGCCCCTAAGACTAAGCGCAATTATATTTTATCATTTATTCAACATGCGCTCAAATTCAAACCTCAGTCCACAATTTCTCCTCCCACTTCACCACTTGCTTACCCCCTCAGACAAACCCAAGTCTTCTAATTAATTCTGAATGCTGTTCAACGTTATTGTTGTTGTTGTCATTGTTGTTGCTATTGTCCATTTAATCAACGTAAACGCGAATATCAAATCAACCATGGCCAGTAGCTGTAGCAGCAACAATGAGCGGCAAACAACAACAAACCGCGCACATACAAAATTAATTATAAATAATTTATTAACGATTTATCTTTGTCCCATTTGGCAACACATGAGTTTGAGTGACCCAACAAGTGTGGCTTGGGTTTTGCAAAGGTTTACGTGTGTGGCATTGTCGCACTTTCATATATTGCAGTGTTGTAAGTTGCAGGTTTCAGGTTGCAGGTTGTAGATTGTAGGTAGGCAACAACGTTTTGTAGCCGCTTGTAAAATGGTTGTGGCATGTAATTTGTTATGCAACCATTATACAACCTGGCCCATGCTTGCAACATAACACCCACACACACACTTACACCCACCCACACACACACACACACACACATATACACCGCCGCAAGTGCTGCACCCGCATTCTACACTGCGGTTGCTTAGCTTTGCGGTCAGTAAACATCAGAGGTGAATCCCCTCAGACCTTTCCCCCCACATCCTCCACAGCTTGGACACAGTTATTCAAGTGTCATCAATTGTGTGAAGATTAATATTAAATTTCTGTATAATTAGCATTTAAACAAGAGTTTCTATTATTGCTCTATTACCAGCATGCCTGAAATGCTTCATTCCAATTGTAATAAAAATGTAATAGATAATTTTAATTTTAAATCACTGTGCAGACACATAAACACACCTAAAAGCACTATCTGTGTACACTGTGTAGTTGCTGTTTTTCCGCTTCACTTGCCACTTGCGGCGACCACAGCAACTGGCAGTGTTGTGGCAAGTGCTGCAGTTGTTGCAAATGATTTGCATGTCAGTTGAGTTATTATTGGACAGAGACAACTGGATTATCTGAGAGAGACTCTCAGCTTATCTACAAATTTGCAGTTGTGCTTTAAAAAGTATTTAATTGTTTAAATATACTCATTCTTCTGAAATAAAACTCGTATTTACTATATCTCAACCTTTCTATCCATTCACTTCGTTTAATTTTTACCTAGATGCACTGGCCTACAGGTATACTATTTGCTGCCTATGCAGTTGCCGGAGGGAGTACAGTAAGGTTTGCCTATGCTGACAACCATTTTCATTACAAATTCATTTCCCTAGGCACAGTTTGGCAGTCTTGTCGTTCGGCACATTGACCGCATTTTCCCAAAATTCAGTCAGCTTCCAGTGGGGGCCTATTTAAATTCACAATGAATTTGCATAAATTTCAAAACCGGTCGCATCGATGGGGACCTTTTCGGAATTGTATTTTCACTGGCAATACATCCAAAAGGTTGTCCTAAAGATCTCTATACCCTATAATCACACAACAAATAAGGGATTTTAATTATATGTTCTTATCGTTAAGCTGTCAAATATAATATTACAATTAGAATGATGTAAGTACAGCTTCTCGTGCTTGTACTAATTTAGTATACAGTATTTAAGTATAGAGCATCTATTAGTCGTGCTCGGAGTGTTTATAGCAAAATTCTTTCTTGGTGGTTTTCGAATGGCTCGTCAACGATCAGGTTTTGTAATTAGAGTGCGCGCACTGCAGGACTTGACACTTAGCCACACTCAAACTCCCACACACCCACTGTACATTTACTCATATTCACACACACACACACACACACACACACACACACATACTCATACACAACATATGCAAATATTGCAGAATCATGTAAAGCGAAAATTTCAACAATAGAAGGCCGTTCAGTCAATTTATGCTTTAATTTTTCTGACGTTAGCCAATTTGGAAACTTTAATACCCAGCAGATATTAGCCCGCACGGAGTTGCTTAATTATCTATTAAAAATTTTAAATTTATGAGCCTTAAAGTTGATGCAAGGACTTCAAATAACTGAATTTATCGAACAAATGGAAGCCCATGTTGTCTTTAAAATAGTTTATTTGCTTTTCAAATCAAATGTTGCTTAAAATATCATAATTTTCTCAACCTCTTTTTATATCTAAGAGTTCAAAGGGCATTGCGTTGTCTATCATTTTTCCATATATCTCGAATAACCTTGTTTTCATTGTCCTTTTCTATGACTCTCGCGATTTTCATTATTCAAACGGCAATCAATCATTTTAACAAATTGACGTGCACAATGACGTTGCCTTTTTTGTACGCCATCGTTTCTGTTTTTATTCTTTTTTTCTGATTTTGGTTTGGTTAAAAACAATGCAAAAGTTGAGCCAGCTTTTTGGCTACATGGCAGCTGATTTTGGCAGTTTGTTGGCTCCTTCTTTTTGCCATTTTCCCTTTTAAGGCTAATTTGCTAATTGGAGGCGTCATCGCCATCGTCATCGGAACCGACATCGAAATTGTCAGAAGCAAACGGCAACCAATGTGGCCACATCATCAGTCAACGATGTATTTTGAATTGAGTTGGGCTAGTTAACTGTGGCTGAAATACTGCCAACGGTCTTAGAGCCTGGGGGGCGGTGTCTATGCCAAACTTCGACGGCTGTTTTGATTTTTTAATGTGCTCGATGAGTCTTAATAAATTTGAAAGCAGCCTTTTTGTTGCCTTTACTGTGGTATACAGATTTCTTGGCATTTCATTTGAATTAAAGCAGGTTTGGGAGACTACACAGAACTACAGACATCAATAAATTTAAACAAAGCTGTTTTAAGGGAAAGACTACTTAAAATTTTAAGTTTTAAATTAGTTGTGTTTTGCTAAGTAACTTCAGGAGATAACATGCTCTTTAAACTACTGTAAACCGCAGAGTGTCATATACCTGTGTAGAAAAGTCATAAGCAAATACAATATCGAATAAATTTATTCATTTTTGATTTAATAACTGGGTAATAGAATTAATAGCAGTTTTTTTATAGCCAGTGAAAGGTTGTCGTTGCCATTTGTCAAATTTAATTGAATTTTCAGCATGTGTGGTCATACTTTGTAGTGTTGTTTTTATTCAATTTAAGCGTATATTATAAAAAGAATTTAATTATTATTTGCATATGCAATAATTTTATTTACTAACTTAACCATTTTCTTTTTCCCTACAGAGTATTTTTACGTGACGTTGTGGAAACGGCAAATCTATTTATTAAAATGATGGAACGCTTCTGTCAGGATGCAGTTGTTGTTCAGGACAAACGACGGGCTGGCGGTGGTAAACGGAAGAGCAAGAAGCAACATCCGGCGACAAAATCAAAGCAATCACAGCCAACAGAGGTGAGTGTTAAACAAAGTTGAAATTGAAATTTTTAATGCTTATAAATAAATTGCTGCATTAAATGACATCATTTGGTTTGCGGGTGTTGGTCGTCGTTGGTCGCTGGTCTTTGGTCGCCGCCCGCAGTGTGCGCCATAAAATACTCTCTAAATTGGCAATAAAATTTAAAACAAATAGCCAAAAGCGACAGCGGTTGGGTCAAAAAACAATTGTCGTCTATATTGTTGGCGCAAAAGATTTATGGCTTTGATCGTGAAATTTAATTGACTGAAAATATGGTTTAAAATAAAATAAACTTCACCGTGGCAATATCGCAGCTGGTGGTTTCATTTATTTGCTCGCTTCTATATTTCTTTATTTATCGATGTTCTATTTAGTTCAACTATTTATTATGGCTTTAACTGCACAAATTCTCATTAACATTCGTCTCACTCTTTTTAATCGCTATTTATTGATTTTAGTTTGAATATGGTATTTAAAATATGTTTAGAAATTCAACTGTGAACTTATCTAGTTTTGTTAACATTAAATTTATTTTATAAATTTTATGTAAATTAAACCTTTCAGTTAAAAGCTTGTGTGTCCAGTTATCTGTCTGAAAATTGCATTAAAACCGTTAATAGTAATTTTATTTCTACGGGTTTTTCGGTTGCCCTTCAGACTAGCTGCTCCCCTTGATAATTTCAATATTTTTGTTTTTGAACACTTGGGCGCGTTGGTTGCACCACCAAGCGTGATTTCCGGCCAAACGCCAACACTTGGCCAGTTTTTTCATCCACAACCTCTGCGCACACCACAGCAGTTGCTGTGCCATACTGCAGTTATGTGGCCGCCATTTTGTTGCCGTGTCCGTGGACCGTGTGGTGCAGACTCCGGATGGACATTTGCTGGTTTTTTTTCTTTCTGCAAGCTGTCGACTGTGCTAATTTTTGACATATTTATTTGCTCAGTTGTTGCCACGCCTCCACTTTTTATTTGTAGCAGGTCCACTTTATTCCTCACAGTGTACAGTGTACACCATTATCAGTCCATTCAGAAATTGTGTGCACGTCAATTCTTGAACAATTCATTTGTGAATTCAAGTACAATTTGGCATTTGTTAAAGTCCCAACATTGTGTGACATAAAAAATTAAATTATTTATATCAATTGAAAAAATATTTCATTTGTGTTTGTTGATTTCAATAGTTGTTGTATAACAATGAATACAACAAATTTATAAAACAATAGCTGAAATGTTTGAGGGGTTTGTTCAAAGTGATGCAACTGAATGATACTCTCTTATTATCGGGATCGAAAAATCAATTTTGATTGGGGACGGGTTGGGATGGAACCTATTTTCCTTCTCGATCCCATCTCTAGTGATAATCTAGGGAAAGACTTAAAATAAATGACCGAAAATTTATCTAAAACTTTTATTTAAATTGAAAGATAAACTAAATTTCTTGTCCAATATGCCCTGTTTTGTCACTACAAAAACACTGGGTATCACAAATAATATTTGAGTGTGTTTGCTTTCATTTTAATATATGTAGTATTAAACACGAAAATATGCCAATGGCCTTGCTCTCAATAGACGTACAATTAAAATATGCATTGTTAACAAGGCCGATAAGAACAGACATGCAAATATTTTGATGTACGTGCAACAGTACAACGGAGAGTCCCAGTTGAGGGAGAGGAAAAGACAATGAATGTATTTACAATTATTCGTTGAATATTCTATAAAAAAATAAAATTTAAATCGAACATTTAGTTGGTATTTAAATCTTTTACACAACATTTATGAGTTTAACATTTTTTTAGTTATTAACAATAAAATGTTGCAGCTGTTGGCAAATTTGTGTTCGGCTACACATTTCAGATTTGCATGTTGAAATAACATCGATTTTAAGACAAACAAACATAACTTTTCGTTTGTTTATTAATATATATTCCTATAAACATTTTCAGGAAGAACTGGCTAACAAATGGGCCGAAATGGCAGCTGAGGTGAGCTTCCTTTTAGCCACAGAGTTGAAGTTACTAGAAGATGAACAACCATTGCCTTTTGACGCCGCTTCAGAGAAACCCATCAATGATCAACGGTATGTTAACAATAAGTTAAATATTTATAATTTTAACATTTCTTCCCTTACAGTGAGGATTGTATGATGCGCATAAATAAATTCCTGCGCAATGGAAAGTTGGAACAAAGCATTTCCTTACTAAGATCTGCCAGGTAAGTAAGTCTTAACTAACGGCACTTTTCGTTAAAAATATTCTTCAATTGAGCAACAACTTGCTGCAGTAATCCTGCTTTTAAAAATCCTTCTTTTGATAACTTGACATTGACTGTTGCTCGCTGCGGGTCAGAGGTCAGGTATTTCTCTGCTTCATTGTGCTCAGCACTGCAAATATATATAAGCAATTCGCATAATAAATTAACCCAGGTAAACGGGAAAATGGAGCAGAGCATGTTGCATCCTTTGGCCTTGCAGCGAGTTGCTTCTACACCCTGTAACAATCGAAATTCCTGAGCAGGATAGCTTAAACTCTTTATTGGCATACCAGTTGGCATACTTCAGTTGATTGTTCTTTCTGTAGGGTATCTTCTAGGCGAACTCATTTAACTGCTGTATATTAACGTAGTTTTTCCATTTTTGTTCAACATTTTTTTTTTTTTATCTGTTTTTACGTTCTCTGTTTATATTTCATATTTTGCTCAGCGATTTTCTGGCACAGCGACTGTCCTTGGCTGAAAAGCAGCTCTCAGAGCTCCTTAAATTAAATAGTTTTTATTTATTGTTGAGCCAGCACATGCCCGCATCCCGGTCAGAGGTGGTTGCCTGAGTTGCCAGGTACAGTGGTAACTACAGATAATGGAGCACGGAGCTTTGTGTCCTCCTGCCATTTTTGCTGTAGCAGCTCACTGCTGCTACTGCTCATTATGTGACCAGGGTCTGTCACTGACTTTATTTGGTCCAAAGGGGTTCTGCTGAAGTCGTCTGCGTTTCAATTCAATTGCCAGCTCAATTATGTAAAGTCCAATGTTTATTATTTGTGTTGGAAAATTGCGTGAAAATAATTTACCTTCTTGCGCGTCAACATTTAAACAAGGCAGGTGCCCTCCAACAGATGTTGTCGCTGTCAAAAGCTGTCGCATCCTTTAGACGAAGCATACGAAATGTGGCTTAAATATTTCCAAGTCATTTATTTATCAACATCATTAAAATTTTATACCTGAAGTGCTGACTACATTTATATGTGAAAGATTGTGCGACTCAAAGTGTCTCCTGCTGTCTTTCTGACAATCAATTAAATGGGATTACTTACTGGACAAAGAAGCATCGCAGCTGACAATAATATTCCAAGAATATACTTTAAGATTCTGTTGATTCTTTTACAATTGTGCTGCATTGTACTCTGCTCGAAAGCTTAGTTGGCGTATACGTAATTTTTTTCCCTACTATGTAACTTCATTTAAATTTATGTGCATTTTAATTGTTGGCAAACAAAATTGTTGCATTAAATTGTATGTAGATGGCAGCAGTTGGTGCTGTTGCCATAGCTGTTGCTGCAGTACGTAGTACGTACCAGCTTAAAAAGGTCTAGACGCTTTTTGTGCTAATAAATTAAAATGCGATATGCATAGACCATTCTGCACCCCACGCACTTCAATTGCCTTTTGTCTGGAACATTTTTGTGTCCTGTTGCCTTGCACTCGCCGTCTAGAGAGTTATGTTGTAGTATATATGTTTTCCTTTTATTTTTTCTCTGACTCTTCGGCAACATTTTTGGGTAAACAAAATATTGAAAATAAACTGAAGTTATACTTACCACATATATATATTTACTGTGCATATGTGTCTGGTCTGGCATGTAAGTGCCTGCCAACCATGCCCTCCGAATACCAAATGAATATGTGCAAAGTCGAGTCAACCCAGCATTTTTTTAAATACTTGCCAAGTCACACTATTATACTTTTTCGTTTTATTAACAAAATGAGGAGGAAGACAAACACAAAAACACAGACGAAAAGAGGGAAAACTGAAAACGTTTTGGTTTTTGCTTTCCCGCCACCGGCTTAATAGCAGCACCGAGTGCACAGAAATGTCAGCTTGAAAAACTTTTAAGTGAAGTAAATGCGAAAAATGTTTATTCAAACTTCATTTTAGCTGCAACTTTACCATTCCTCCCACCCTCTCACGAACCCCATATATTCCAGTTGCCCAGCAGCCTCTTAACTAAGCTTATTTTAGCCAGAGTTTGCTTTGCTCTGTCGCTAGGTTTATTTAGAGTTGCTGCAATGTTGCTAGCCAGCGACTACTTTGCATTTAAAGCTTTTAAGCTGGCTTGTAGAGTATGTTTAACCAATTTATCAAGTGCTTATTATCAAACTGAAGAAATCAAAACAATAGATTATACCTTGTTTTTCCAACTTTAAATCATCATTTGTGCTAAGAGTGATTAAGATTTAGTTGTACTTGGAACTAAGAGCTGCAAAAAGTATGCTACATTTTTTTTGAGTAAACTTGAATAACTGGTATCTTTAAATCGGTAATTAACTATATACTTGATTCTTGGGTCTATTCTAACTTTGTTTTCTTCAAATGACGATTTCTTCTTCGCCTTTTTTAATTAAATAAAAACTTGTTTGTGTTGTAGAACACACTTTGACACTATAATTCATAGAATGTGCCATTGTTCAATCTGTCAGATTTTTCTGGTCCATAATTATGCAATATTCTGTTCAGGCTTCGGTATCGAAACCACTAATTGCATCATTTGGTCATTTTGGCAAATAGAAACAACACAAGAGTTGCGTATAAAATATAGTATATTGCATAAGTTTTAAGCTAACAGACTGCAGCGGACCAGCATCACCAGCAGCAGTTACATTTATAATTACGAGTGTGACATTAGCCTTGGTAACGTGGCTAATGAGAGAACGGAGAGGGAATGCAGGGCAACATAACTAGTTCTTCCTAACGAAACAGGATTGTTATGTGCCATGCAAAAATCTAAAACTGTTTACCAACGGTTTGTCCCACTTCCTGGAAGAGGTGTCTGTGTGTGCGTCTGTCAATTTATTGGCGCTTGACAGCGAAAAACATAAGTTGCACTATCGCACCACAAACACAACGCCAACTAAAACGAAATGGTCCAAAGCTGCATCTGCAACTCGGCTGCGTGGCTGCTGCTGATATGGCCCAGAGACGTAGTAGTATTGGATGCCAAGCATGTTGCCAGTCGATGTATATATTTCTCTTTCTCTCTCTCTTCCTCGCTCACTTACCTCCCTTTTACTCGCTTTAGTGTGCTTTTCTATCTGTGTGTGAGTTGCATATTAAGCTGCTTTCAAATATTAAATTAACAGCAGCAACAGCAGTGACGCCTGCAACTGGCGAACGCATAACACACACACACACACACACATGTACCCACCAAACTCACACACACATACTACTTGCATCATGAACAGCACGCAGGGATTATTTGTGTGCTGCACCAAAAACGAAACCAGAAATTCAACACGGAGTGGCACAACAACTACCCATTGGGTGGTGTAAGTGTGTGTTATTGTCTTTGTGTATGTGTGTTTGTGGGTGTGTGGCTGTGTGTGTGTGTGTGTGAGCAACACGAGAAATTTTAACGCAATTTTAAACGCATCAATTTCATTTTGTGAAAGCTAAAAGCTTCGCTTGTTGCATGTGCTGCGTTTGGATTTTGCAGCATGACGTGGACTCCTGTTGTTATTGTTGCTATAACACTTGCTTTTATTGTTGTTGTCCATGACGTGGCGTTTGTCCTGTACAGGTAGCCTTAAAGTCGACTTCTTTCGCTTACTTTGCTATATTGTCTACATGTGATATGCTTCAGGAAGGTGTGATGTATGATCAAATTTGATTGGAACTCCTCAAAAATTTCACTTTAATAAATGAAGAGCATGAAGGAAATTAAAATTTTAGAAACACACTTTCTTTTGGATACTTGATAAAATTTCCCAAATTTTCTGTTGTTTATCATTCATCAAACTAATGTGGTTTTCTTACAGGGAGGTCTGGCCAGAGGACGATGTTTTTGGTTCAATTACCGCTGCACCAGAAGATGAATTACTGCTTTTGCGTGAGATTTTCATGCACAACATTACAACAGGTAAGTGCTTGGTTTTTCTAGTTCACTTTACTCTTGTTGGTTACCTCTGTTAATTATGGTTTATAGCAGAGCATTACGAAAGGTCATTTTGGCCACATTTAACAACTAGAGTTCTTTTAATTAAAAATGAAAATCTGCCACTTGGCATTTGTGTGTCATTTATCTTGCACTGTCTCTCGGTGGTTCTCCTACTCCTAACCGAATTCCCCTTCAACATGCTGTGCGCTTTATCGGGCTAATTCTAGCATTCTATTTTGCATCCTCTACTTTATAAATTTACTGTCCAAATTATAGCGTAACTTTCAGCGTTGTATAAGGTTCTCTCTCGGTGTGTCCTTGTTGCACAACGCCTGATGCTGTCTAAGTTTTCCTTTGGCTTTTTGCCTTTTGGCTGTCCGGCGCTTAACAAATTATCCAACAGAAATTCTTGCGCTTCATTAAAAGTAAAAAATGGCAGCACAGTAAGGTCTACAGAACGACTGGCCAGCATCCCTGGCTTTCCTGTGTAATACAGAGCAGTAAAAGGCAGCGCAACTGCGAATTGACTTTGTTCTGCCAAATGAAAATATATTAAACGCGTAATTGTCTTTTTTTCTTTGTTTTTTCCTTCATCTATTTTGTTGCTTTTGTTTTTGTTTTTCGCTGCTTTGCCAAGTGCATTGGCATGTAAAATTTGTTGTTTGCATTGTCGCTTCATTCGATTGAAAAGTCTAGGCAACATTTACAATTTACTGCCCATTTCCTAGAGTCCATGGAAATGGTTGCTTCTTGGCAATCGATGACATGACTTTTCAATTTTCAAGCAATTTGGTTTTTTTCTTATACAGATTTACGTGCCATTCACAGAACATACATATGTATAAATCTATGTATATGTATTCCATTGTATTCTGTATGACTTATTGCTGTCAATGCAACTTTTCTTCCTCTCTGCATATTTCTCTCAGCTGCACACCTGCAACGATATTGTCAAAAGTTTTTGACAAGCCTTTTAAAACATATCAACGACTGACAACGCTATTATGAAATATATAACGAGCCAGCAATTTTGTAGCGAGATAAGACAATAAAAAGATTCTAGACTAAACGGGTTTTTTCTACCTTTAATTTTCTCAATTTAAGTTAAAATTTGTACATGTTAGGAACTTCTGTGAATTCGGTTTAACAATAAACTTATATTATAGTTTGTTAAAGCCCTTTGATGGAAAAAACAACCTTAAAAATCCCCTTCAATTGTTTAGATTGCTACTGTCTATGCCTTGAAGCGTCTGGGACAATGTTCTGTCCAGATGAAAGAGAACTCGATTTGCTCAAAGCGTTTCAACCCTTTTGTGTCTGTGTCATCATTTTTAGCGTTGAGCTCGTTAAGCCCCTAGACGAAAAACCGCGCCTCATTCTAACAGTATCCATGGGATTTGCTGGACAGCTTAACGCTCTCCCTCTTACTCCCCCGCAAAGCCAATAGATTGATGGGCAGTTGACAGTGGTCTGGTTATAACAATGTGCAATTTACGTCTGTGCCGCAAAAAACAAATCCGTTTGAAAAAACATTTTAAAAGGTTTTAAAACTGACAGACAAGACTGTGAAATACCCTGTATAAGAGTAATTTTTAATTGAAAGTATTAAATAATCAAAATGAATCCAAGCATTTGATGTATTTGAATAATTTGTAAGTAATTTATTATAAATTGCAAATCATTTCGACTTTTTACTGATAACGAGTATTATTCGTTTTAACTGAGTTTAAAGGGTATTTAATTTAATGTACCACTTAGTAGCTACATATTTAAACAAGGGTATTAATGCGAATATTAATTGTTAATGCTAATGCTCTAACATTGAACAGTCCCCAAAGTGGCTTTTGGATCAGTCTGTGTTCTCTGGGTATTTCGTTGTTGCAGATTTTATTAATTACCAGTCACCACAAACTGCATGTTGCATGTGGCCTGTGGTTTTCGTTTAATTAACGTTTTTTTTTTTCTTGTTCATTTTTATTTTGCATATTTTGCATTGTGTGTGTTTGTTTGCAAGACAAGAAGCAAAAATTGAATTGACATTTAAAATAATTTATGGCGCGTGCCTATTGTGTGTGCTGTGTATTGTTTCAATTTCAATTTCACTTTGAATTTCAATTTTAATTTAATTCAATATTAAATATGCGTGTGAGTGTGAGATATCGCCACTCTCTCTGTGTGTCTGTGTGTGTAGAGAGAGAGAGTCCGTGTGTTTGTGTGAATGAGTACGCTTAGTTAAATCTTAATCAAGTCGCTTTGCTGATTTCGATTTGTGGCGTGCATAATAAATGGTGATGCCCCACAGTCTGCAGCCAAAGCAAGTCAAATCAGCAACGAGACGAGCACAGAAACAGAAAAATAACACAAAAATCCACTCAAGTGGTAAAAGAACAACAAAAGTGCACAGTGTTAACGGGGACGGCACCAAGTACAATACACATACACATACACTATATATGTGCTTGGGTTTGTGTAAGTGTGTGTGTGTGTGTGTGAATATATTTGAAGCCAAGTTCTTAACTGATTTCCCAGCGCAAACAACTTGGCCTCCTGGTTGTCCTGCCAGTCAGTGTTTCCAACATACTCTGTTGTTTCACCCTCTCTCTCATACCCCCTTTCACGTCTCCTTTTCTCACTCTATCGCATAAAAATACAAAGTTTATGTTATGAACACAAATAAAAACAAAAGTACACAACAAAGCTCACCAAGAGCAACAGAAAGAAAGAAGTGCGCGTGTTGTTGAAAAAACGAATAAAATACAATAAAATGAAATAAAATATCCACAGTAGAGAGTCACACGACACACACAGTACATTTGCAACTTGACATGGCCACAACTTCCACTGTTGCCACTCTTTCAGAGTTGGTAAGGATGCTCCAATGCTACAGTCAAAGCAAAAGCTAAATCTGAAACTGAAGCCACTTACCCTCATGTGTGTGTGTGTGTCTGTGGAGCAGACAAGTAACCCATTTTCCGGGACTGTCTAAGGATACTTACTCAATTAGGCGACATGAACTGGACGTTGGCTGGCCACTGATTTGCTGTTCTATGACTGTTCTTTCCTTTTAATGACTTCAATTTGTTTATGATGATTGGGTTAGCTCTATTCTGTCATTAGTTCAACTTGTGCCGTTTTCATCAATTCAGTAATTATTAAACAGATCCTGAATAGGATTCAGTTATGTCATAAACAAATTAGTTTTTCACCGTTTTTATTTGGTTTTTTCTTGTTAAACTATTTCCATCTCTTAAATTTTATGGCAAGCAAAAGCTTCAAGTCTCAAGGCTCACCTGAACAAACACCTGCCTCTAGAGAAAAACTGCGGCCGCATCTGGTTTTTGTGACATTCAGAATAATGTTATAAAAACATGTGAAATTTAAAGTTTAAATTGAAAAACAAAACTTGTAGCGCTTGGGAACCCGATGTCGTGTTGTTGTGGGTGGTGGGCAATGTTTAAATATAAAATTTGTCAGCATGTATAGTGGGTGTGGGGTGTGGCATGGTAGTGTGGAGCGTGTGGGGTGGAGTCGATTTCTACCTCTAGTAAACATAAAACGATGCACACTTTGGGGACGCACCATCGCAATCGCAACTGGGCGACAATAAAAAGCAAGCAGAGCATAAGGCATGGGGCAAAAGTCATAACGAGTGCAAAACCATGAAATGAAATCGTTACCACTCCCCCTTTAAAACCGCCCCTTGGCCACCCAAACGCTTTTTTTTACATTTTCTCTTTCTCACACACACAAGCTCTCTCTCTATCTTCTCTCTACACACAAATGTAGCAAAAATGCCGTATACATTATGCGATTTTTTCTTCTTTCTTTCCTGTATTTTGCTCCTCACATTTGACATTTGCTTTTATGCATGCACATACATTCAAATATATATGTATATGTGTATTTATTTGTGTGTATGTATTTGTGTATGTGTGAGTGTCACACATGGATGCTCTTGTGACCGCCTGCTCGTCTCCGGCATGCATTTGAGCTGCAAAGAAATTAAGCAATGTGTCCCAATGGAACACTACATTGCGTATACGTAATGCGGCCGCACTTTTGGCGGAGCTGCTGGCGCTGCATTAAATATGAATGCAATTTAAAGTTGAGTGTGTGTGCGTGTGTGTTTGTGTGTGTGTGTGTGTGGGGGGTGTGCGGGCGCGTTTTTTGCACATCAGAATCAACTCAGGCCCAAACAGCCACAAAAATTGTTTGCATATTTATATAAAACAAGTAAGAAAGGCTACAGTCGAGCGAGCCGACTGTAAAAGACCCCGTACTCACAGAAGTGCACATTTTCCATACGAAAAAGAAGAAAACACGGAGTTATTCACATTTTGTATACATACATATTTATATACAAATGTATGTAAATATAAACAAAATTAAATGCACAATTTTTTTTTACTTGGCTTATTTTAAAAATAAGCCGTGTTTTACAATTTGAAATTAAATTTAAATTTAAATTTAATTTTAAAAAATAAAATTTAAATTTAAATTTAATTTTAAAAAATAAAATTTATATTTAATTAACTTTGACTGGACTCGAACCTGGGACCCACGCGGATTTGCAAAATAACGAACCGCGACCCTACCAATAAGACCACGCTCTGCTGATAATTCAGTTGGATTATTTTCATTCACATGCAATAATTGTTTATTTAACACACTACACTGCTTTCCTGAATTTTTGTAAAAAAAAATAAAAAAAAACACTACAAAAAAAAAAAAAACACTAAAAAAAAAAAAAAAAAAAAAAGTTTTACATAAAATTCGCATTTTTGATTAATTTGTTTGATATGTTGTTGTTGTCCGATTTGGACCAAACTTGGTGGGGATATTTTTATAATAAAAAAAAAATACCTTTAAAATTTTTTTTGTGAAACCAAAAAAAAAATTATTTATTTAAAAAAAAAATTTTTTTTTAATATTAATTATTTTAGGAAAAAAAAATAAAATTTATAAATGCTTTATAAAATTTAAAAATAATAAAAAAAAAAAAAAAAAAAAAAAAAAAAAAAAATTTTATTTTTTTTTTTTTATTTTTTATTAATTAAAAAAAAAAAAAAAAAAATTTAAAAATTTTTAGAGGGGGGGGGGGGGTAAAAAAAAAAAAAAAAAAAAAAAAAAAAAACAAAAAAAAAAAAAAAAAAAATAAATTTAAAATTTAAATTTTTAAATTTTAAAATTTTAAAAAAAAAAAAAAAAAAAAAAAAAAAAAAAAAAAAAAAAAAAAAAAAAAAAAAAAAAAAAAAAAAAACAAAAATATATTTACTAAATAAATTAAAAATAAAAAAAAAAAAAAAATAAAAAAAAAAAACAAAAAAAACTTACCCATAAAAAAAAAAAAAAAAAAAAAAAAAAAAAAAAAAAAAAAAAATAATATAATAAAAAAAAAAAAAAAAAAAAAAAAAAAAAAAAAAAAAAAAAAAAAAAAAAAAATATTTTAAATTTTTTTTTTATTTTTTTTAAATAAATTTTTAAAAAAAAAAAAAAAAACCATTTGCCTGCACCGCACCGCAGCTACAAAATCAATTAGACAAAGTTTCAGCTCAACACTCAGACAAGAGCATCCATGTGTGTGTGTGTTTTAAATTTTTAAATTTCCTTTGAAACGTTCCGGCTGTTAATTAAATAAAAAAATATTAACAATTCAATTGTAGTTGGGGCAATAACCCCCTTGGCAGCACTATTTAATATAACAACGCCAATTCCCTGTCTAAAAAAAAAACGTTGGTTAAAAAATACATTTTAATGTTACTCAAAGTCTTAA